>JAUEKW010059581.1:0-13210 GCA_032274785.1 Ajuga reptans
AAATAACTTCCCCATGATTATAATTAATAAAAACTAACAATATAATTATAAAATACTTAAATTAAAATAATGAAAAACGAAAAAGATCAGTAAGACAAAATCACAATTAAATACAGAAAGTGGTGAAACACTTTCTGTAACACCTCATTTTCTCAACAATTACAGATAAGTATACTTGGAGCGGATGTAACGTATAGAATTTTACTTTTGGTCCTACAGAAATTGGGTCGAAAAATTAATAATCCATTTGCAGAGGTTTATGGGTGCACGAAACAAGCAGTAACCTCTTTTGGGGTGATTCTATGCTATCCCTGCAGGCACTACCTACACTAGATACATCAAAATATTTTATTAATATAAAATATAATAATAAAATATTCTAATGTATCTAGTGCAGACACTACTTGCGGGGGCACCTAAAAATTTTCCCCTCTTTTGGAGGGATTTTTCCATCGACTATTATAAAAACAAATCCAACCCTATCAAAGTCATTACTTTCTGCAAATCAACGAGAAAATTTACAAGATAAGTAAGTCATTGTCTCATCAAACTAAACAACACAACCATGAACTATGTCTCTAACAATGAATTGTTGTGTTCTCTATACTTTTAAATGGAGATTCTCGAACCCCATTTATCGAATCTCTGAACTCTGTGTTTTAAATGTTATATGGAATTCTTTACTTTCTTTTTTCTTTAATTCATTTCGATTTAATTGATACCAAAAATTACAGTTCCTTTTTTGTACTAAATACGGAGACTATCTAAGTAATAGGGAGAGGGTAGACATTTTAATTCAGAAAACCATAAATGAAGATCCTCTATCTCCTTAAAAACAATTAACTCAATCATCTTTTTTTACAAGAGTGAGTCTTGCGTGTGGCGGTCACACGGTGTGACAGCGTGTGACGGAATACACTTTTATAGGAAAAAGTGATACTTTTTTTCAAAACAGTGATACTTTTACCCAAAACAGTGATACTTTGAAAATAAAGGTGATACTTTCGGTACAAAAAGTAATACTTTTTTTGTCCAAAAAAAGTGATACTTTTATTTAATAACAGTGATACTTTTACTAAAAAAATGTGATACTTTTTCCCATCATATAAGTGATACTTTCTGTACAAAGGATGATACTTTTTTAGTAAAAAAAATGATACTTTTATTTAATAATAGTGATACTTTTACTACAAAAATATAATATTTTTTTCCGTTACGGTGTGACGGTCTCACGCAAGTTTTTTTCGTTTTACAAAAACAACTTTTCGAGGAACTTGGAATTAGAAATGAAAAAATGGAACTAAAAAAGTCGACCCTATTTTTGTAGGTAAAAAATTCCTGGATAACATCTATCTGCAAGATGCATTAAACTATTTTTTTTTCTTTCATTTGGAGCAGACCAATTATAATAATATATAAGTCGTGAAATATAAGTTTTAATACAAGAATTGAACAAGAACCAAACTTGGACTAATTCAAAATTCATTAGAAAGGTGCACAAATTATTTAACTAGTGGAGTTTAAATAAATGATATTATACTCTCATAAGTCAAATATTAAATCAAATTGCTTAAGTTGAAAGCATATTTTAGCTCAATCCATGACATAGACAAACTAAACTTGACAATAATTTTTCATCCGCTAAAATTTAAAGTGCAATTTGAATTTCGGAAAGAATAACAAAAAAGTTACATTTGGAATTTTGAACTTAATAAATATTTGATTATAATTTTTAAGGATATTTGACTATATTAAAGTTTGTGAAAAGTGAAGACAAATGTGACCTTCAACTTACCAAATGTTATTCTTGTATATCGATTTCCAAAATCTAAAGATAGGACTTTGATAGCCTAGTAACATTTCAGTTGGATAGCCTAGTAACATTTATGGAGCCTCGCTTTCCCCAATCACCTACTTCTACCGTTTCAAAAAATGGTCCAATGTTTACTTTTCGTCTGTCTCAAAGTATAGTCATTTTTCTTATATAAATGATACAATTTTCTAAAATATTTTTATTTAGTGTAAGTGTCTTGTGGATAATCAACGCATGTACCCTAAAATAATTAGGGTATTAAAAGAAAATAATGGGTTAAGTTATTTTTCCAATAATATTAATAATTGTTTTTTTTTTTTGTGTAAAATAAATTGTGACCATTTTTTTAGAATAGAGGGAGTGTTTCAGAAAAAAAAAAAGGAAAAAAAAGAAAAAAGAAAAAGGGGTTGGAAAGAAGAATCAGATGGAGCGGGTGCACATGGCATAAAGTAGAGACGCAGACGCGCCCCAATATTGTAAAGTGACGGTGGCCCAATTTGTCAAAGAACAGTACAGCTCACCTTCTATCATGTCACTCGCTTGCCAGTTGCTCTCATTTCCTGGGGGCATTTTAGTCATTCTACCTCAACACATTTTTTTTTTAATAATATTTAGAAAAGATTTATGTTTAGCATGAAGCAATTTTCAGAATATGGATATAGAAAAAAGACAAAAAATATGACGCCATTAAATGTAACTACTTCAGTGAGGGTTGACACAACCAACCGTGTGTTTATTTAAGAAGAGTTGTGTTCAATCTTTTCTTAATTTAGGTTGATAGAGGACTTCTACACTCGTTTCTATCTGTTTCTATACTAACAAGAAATGTAACGTTTCACTTTCTCCAACTTTATTTACTTCAGTCAACAGTTCCTCAACATTCCCACCCATAAACAAATACAGCTGAAAAATATACAACTCAGCTTTCATTTAGACGAATGAATTTAAAATCTGAATTTTATCTTTTAATTAGTTTTATATTTTCATTATGTGATAATATTGGCGTATATGAAATATTTAGGTGATCATATCTGTCATCTTAGTCGACATTCTTCAATTACGTTTTAAAATAAATTACTATATTGTATTTATTTTATTTAAATAATAATAAAATTAATAAATCAATAAAGTATAACTTTGTGGTAGGGTTGGTAATGGTATACTTTATGTCTATATTCCTTGCTTACATTGAGGAAAGACCAATGAATTTTTCATTAATATTTCCCCTAAAATTATACTCTTAGAATAAAAAAAGCTCGACCTTTTTTTGGCTGTCTGAATCTCGTATTATATAATATATATGTCTATCTTAAAACTCTGATTTATATTTTTATTAATATAAATTAAATGACATTCAATATGGTAAGCTGTTATTGTACTACATTTACTATAAGATGAAACAAAAAGGACAAGACGTTTCATACTGATAAAATTATAAAAGAATTGTCCTTTAATTATTTTTCTTTCTGTCAATTTTTAGGTTGGGTCGTGGAGGATTACCTTATTTATTTTAGGAAATATTACAATTTACCATCTCAATTTTACGTATTTTTTTGTAATTTGCTATATAAAATTATTTTTGTTGCAAATTGTTATCTCGAATAAATTTCAACTATTGATTGATGTACATGTATCCAACTATTGATGGTTGAGATTTCTCTCAAATAGTAATTTGTAACAAAATCATAAATTCCTATGGTAAATTTCAACAAGAATAATTTATACGGCAAAATGCAATCTCGGACGAGGTTTTTGAACAGAACTTTGATAAACACAAAAGTTTAGATGGTAGCATGTAATTTTCCCTTTAATTTATACCAGTTTTTATTAAATTGGTGTTTGTTCTAGGACTTCCCCATCGGATGTGAGATGAGGTCGTCCGCACATCCGGATTGAGTTAGACGGGGATGGAATTTGCCCCATCCTACTTCCATCCTACTTCCATCTTCTTTCATCAATCTCTCATTTTAATAACAATAAAAAACCCAGCAAACAGCTATTGATTTGACTGCTACAGTGCACATCCAACCCCACCCCATCCATTTTCTGGATGGAGTGGGACTCCCCCGTCCATTGGACGGAGCCCATCCGGATGTAGCAAATCCTGCTACATCCTAGAACAAACATAGCCATAAAGACATAAATAAAGCAATATTAATATTTAATTTTGCAATATCCAGTATTCTCTGCTAAATAGCAAGATTTCAGTTTCGCTAAAAATAATTATAAACATATACTTTAGATGCCCGAAATAAGTCTCTTTGTTTGGGTAGATGATAAGACTAGAAATTCACGGAATGTTCTTCTACACACAGTGGACACAAGTTAATATGTTATTGTTAATGTGTGAAGATCTCGTTCCCAAATTATGGATGAGATAATTAATTGTATTATGTGATATCTTAACACAGAAACTCGTGAACATATTAACTTGTGTCCACTGCGACTAAGGAAGCGAGACAATAGAAATTCAATTTTTTTTTCTTTTTTTACTCCTTGTTACTTGTCTGCTACACTAACATAAATATTTTTCTGTAAAATAAAACAAAAATATCTAAAATTAAAATACAAGTGTATATAAAAGAAGAAAAAAGAAAAAAACAAAGTTTGAAAAGTAATATAAGCGACACCTACCGCAGAAAACAATTTAACGCTCCAAAAAGGCCAGAACCCACACCTCCACTTCACCATCCCATTCCCACGACCAACCCACCACCGCTCCGCTCCACTCCACCACCACCACAATCATCTCCACTGCAAAGACACGCACAACACACACTATAACCGTCTGCATTCTCTACATCCGATTCTAATCTTCTCCACCTGAATTCCGGATTCACTGCATTGCAGCTGGTGAGCGTGCTCAAATTTGCAGCAGAGGCACGTGTGTCTCTGTGTGTGTGTGTGTGTGATTGATCTTCCGTTGCTTTTGAAATTCACTTTGTGTTTTTATTTTTCCTCAAGCCAATGGCGTTGGCGTCATCCTGTAACTTATTAGTTGTGCTTTGTTTTCTGTGTTCGGTGGAGTAATTAGTTCTGTTTGTTCTTATGTGGAAGCTGTTTCTCTCTCTTTCTTCAGCATTTCTCCTTTTCAGTTTTCTGTCGGTTTGATTGTTTATTTTCAATTTCGGTTCATTAGTTCTCTCAATTTTTGCTTCTGGATTTTGCGTTTTGAGGTTGTATCCTTTATTTTCTCTGATTTTTATCGAGGATTTTCAGAGCTTTGTTCTGTTACAGAGGTACATCATTTCTAGTTTTTGTGATTAATTTCGGTTATATTTGCAATTAGTGATGAATTCATTGTCATTTAATGAGTCCTAATTTTACTGTAAATATCTAAATGTTTTCGTGAGGTAAATAGGAGCATTCGTTTTGGATGTAAATCTGCTGCAGCAGAATGAATAGTGTCCTTATTTGTTTCTTTTATGTTTTCTGGAAAGATAAACGGATTTTTAAGTCTATTTACTTTTTGATTTTTTAGGAAATGGAAATTTAGCCATTACATGTAACTCAAGATTGTACACCACAATTGAATTTGTTCTTGGATTTTTGTGCTATGATCAAGGATTGTTGATGACACCTCATTGTGAACTTGTCCAGATGTATCCTTCAATTAGAAATTATATATTATATTTCTATCCATGATGAATGATAATTACGCGTAGAAAAAAGTTTTTACTAGAGTGGAGGACTTTCTGGGTAAAACAGAAAAATATGTTTCTGTATTTTGATAGATTAAGGGGTGTCATAATCATGTTTATTATGATGGTTTTGGTGGCCTATCATTTTCTTTATCCTTATTGGCATATTTTTTAATTATTAGGGACCCGCTGCATGCCTTCAAGTATTGATGATTTTTGTAATCCGGAATCTGTTTGAAGATTTTTAACGGAATATTTTATGTTTGTTGATATGAAATCTTAAATATGCCCTTGATATGTGGCATGTTAAGACTTCTCAATATCAAATTTCTGTGGTTGTCGGTCAATATACCTTTCTCAGATTTCAAGTTTCCTGTGGTTTGTAGGTCAATATATCTTTCTCAAATTACAAAAATTAGCTAAAAACTTTTAATGGTGTTTCCCTTGGTTATATGAATTGTTAATATCTGCAGACTTTTAAATTCTTTTTTGTAGTATTTATACAAGGCTCACAAAGGAGTGCTTTAACTTTTTTAGTGCCTCTTCTGAACTTTCTTCACAAGAAAAAAAACTGTTGATTGTTTCTTGCCACCTCATCCAAATAAGAGTATAATCATGTATAAATCTCTATATATGTAGGCGCATATTTGCAGCTCCATAAATTTTAGTTTATACAGATTTTTTTCTGGTAGTGAATATAGTAGTACACAATTGGTGAGGGATATGGTGAATTCAATATTATAATTGTTCCACTTATTTTGTCAATTAAAAATGCTGATTAGAAAACCTGTGACATTGTTGACCAATCTAACAAGATGCAATTCTTGTATGAACGATGTGGTTAATGATGGTGATCTTGATGCAAAGCTCGGGTCATATTTTGATCTGGTAAAATTAGTCTGTTAAGCTGAAATTCTAATTTGTGCAGTAGCCATTCCTGGTATTTTGTGCTAAACAAATTGTGGTGCATTTTTTGATTTATTGTTGTTTTCGCCTTGAGTCATTCGGATTAATTTTCTCGGTCTTGTTTGCATTAACAGCCTGCAATGGATAGAAGGAGTTGGCCCTGGAAGAAAAAATCATCTGATAAGCAAGCAGCCGAGAAAGCTAATGCTTCTGCTTCAGACTCTTCTGCGATTGCTTCAGATATAAATGCAACTCAAATTGACAAGGTTTGTTCATGTTATCATGATTATCCCATATATTTTCCGTGAATAACTTCCTTCAATGTAATTACAGCCTGAAATCGTTGTTATCTTGTCTTATCCTGAATATAGTTTACCATCATATGTTGGCACAGGGTAGTACCAATAAAAAACCAAAGTATATTCAACTTACCGTTGAATCATATACACATCTTACTGGATTGGAGGATCAAGTGAAGTTGTATGAAGAACACGTTCAGAGCTTAGAGGATGAGGTAAAGGAACTGAATGAAAAGTTATCTGAAGCCCATTCAGAAATAACTAATAAGGAAAACCTGGTGAAACAACATGCTAAAGTTGCTGAAGAAGCTGTCTCAGGTTCCAACTCATTGCTCTCTATATCTTCTTTTTTCTTTGGAGATCTATATATGTGTGTAGTGTGTATATATGTTGGAAACGATATGTATATGTTGGATTTTTATTGGGGGAAATTATTTGCACAGGTTGGGAAAAGGCTGAGGCAGAAGCTGCAACATTAAAAAATCATGTGGAATCAGTCACACTGCTGAAGCTTAGTGTTGAAGACAGGGCATCCCATTTGGACGGTGCTCTCAAGGAATGTATGAGACAGATACGAAATTTGAAGGAAGAACATGATCGAAAGTTAAATGAAGTTGTTCTTAACAAAAACAACCTTTTTGATAAGATGAAGCTTGAGCTTGAAGCACAAATTGGGAATCTTGAACAACAACTGCGGAGATCAGCAGGTGAAAATGCTGCTCTATCGAGATCTTTGCAAGAACGATCTAACATGCTGATTAATCTAAGTGAAGAAAAGTCACAAGCTGAGGCAGAGATAGAACGTTTGAAGAGCAACATTGAGTCCTGTGAGAAGGATGTGAGTTCACTGAAATATGAACTGCATATTGCTCGGAAAGAGGTTGAAATCCGCAACGAGGAAAAGAACATGAGTGTGCGGTCTGCTGATGTAGCAAACAAGCAGCATCTTGATGGTGTAAAGAAAATTGCAAAGCTTGAAGCAGAGTGCCAAAGATTACGAGTTCTTGTTCGGAAGAAATTGCCTGGCCCTGCTGCACTTGCACAAATGAAACTTGAAGTTGAAAATATGGGCCGGGACTATGGAGATTCCCATCTAAGGAGGTCTACTTTGAGACCTCCTAGTACACACTTGTCACAGCTGTCTGAATTTTCACTTGACAATTCACTGAAGTACCTGAAAGAGAATGAGCTACTAACAGAACGGTTACTAGCAATGGATGAAGAAACAAGAATGTTGAAGGAAGCATTGGCTAAGAGAAACGGTGAATTGCAAACTTCTAGGAGTATATGTGCTCAGACAGCCAGCAAGCTTCAAAGTTTAGAAGCAAAATTACAAGCTAATGGTGAATGGAGAAGTGCTCATGTAACTAACGGTCCTATCCCACTTGAAGGTTTCCCAGGTCAAAGAGCCAGCAATTCACCAAGTTTCCCCGCCATGTCTGAAGATGGGAATGATGATAATGTAAGTTGTGCGGGTTCATGCGCTACAATAGCACTTTCTGATCTCTCCTTTATCCAGAAGGATCAGAATGCTGGAAGTCCAAATAAATCTGAAAACACTGATCGTCTTGACCTTATGAACGACTTTCTGGAGATGGAGAAATTAGCATATCAATCTCATGGACCAAATGGAACTCTTTCAAGTTCAGGCATTTTAGGTAAAGGCAATGCAGGACCTGAATTTGTCAAAGATGGCGATCCAGTAGGAGTCACTACGAGCGCAGAGCTCCCATCTAGGGAACAGCATGCTTTGCAACCTCAAGTACCCTCAGAAAATGATGCATCTGTTGCAAATTCTCAACTACAAGAAGCCACAAGAGTCTTTGTGAATCTCCATGCGAAAATATCTAGGGAACTTGAGTTAATGTCGAAGGAGAATGACAGCGAAAAAGTTATGGCGGGCGTTAGAAATGTTATGCAGGATATGCTTGATACGTTGCATCGTCAGACAGAGAATGGTGTTGCTGAAGCAGTTTCTTGTTCTAACAATGTGGAAACCATCAACACGGAATTGGAAATAGCCATCTCTAACATTCAGAATTTTGTAAGAGATCTTGACGAAGATGCTAAGGCTGTCCCAGGAGCATCTTCGATTGGAGATGGACTAAACAAAAGTATTGATATGTTCAGTGCCAAATATACAGAAGCTTCTAAAAACGAGATCAATCTGGTTGATTTTGTTCTTGATATTTCTTCTGTATTAAGGGCAGCAAGTGAGCTGCACTTCGATGTTCTGCGGTTTAAAAGTTGTGAAGTGGAAACTAGTAGCTCTGATTGCATCGACAAAATTGCTTTGCCAGAGAATAAGGGTGTAGTGGACTTATCAGGAGAGAGGTACGCAAATGGTTGTTCCCACTTTTCTGATTCTACATCTGATCCTGATACTCCAGGTGATGGGAATCTTGTCCCAACCTCTGAATCGACAGCCACATCGTGGAAATGCTCGTTGGAAGAGTTTGAACAATTGAAGATGGATAAGGATAATTTGGCCATGGATCTTGCTAGATGCACAGAAAAATACGAAAGCACCAAGTCTCAGTTGTTGGAAACAGAACAGCTTCTTGCCGATGTTAAGTCGCAATTAACATCAGCTCAAAAGTCCAACATCTTGGCCGAGACACAGCTCAAATGCATGGCAGAGTCGTACAAATTGCTTGAAACAAGGGCAGAGGAACTACAAACTGAAGTTAATCTTTTACAAGGAAAAATAGAAAATCTGGACAATGAGCTGCAAGCTGAGAAAAGAAATCATCAAGATGCAATAAGTAGATGCAATGATCTTTTAGAGCAGCTTCAAAGGTAGTGAGAAATTTCTCTCTCAAGCCCTTTTTAGTGCTGTTCCATTAACGATGCCATACTTCCAATTTAGTTCTTCTGATAGTTTCATCGCTGCTCATCTCATGCTTGGAAAACAGAAACTAGTTTATTGTTAACATATGTTCTTGATGCATCTTATTTAGTTTATTCCCTATTTCAAGCTGTATTTTACGTCTAATGCCTTACCGGCCTTGCCTTATTATTTCCATGTCAGGATTGATAGCCATGCAGAAGCTGAAAACGATGACAAGACTAGCCAGGTGAGATTTACAAATTTATCTTGAGTTCCCCAGTAGTTCAGTTGCTACGATTACTACGGCATTATCTTTGGAAATTCCTGACAAAAGCTGCTATAATTTCTCACCTGAAATGGAATTGTAGAAATGTATGTGTCATCCTATTTTTTATCCCCCACCCCCACCCCGCTAAATTTAGCAGAGTTTAAAGATCTTTTGCACTATTTGAAATAGAATCATAGATTTTATGCATCACTCGATTTGTCCCCCTGTAATTTTATGTCATTTCTCTCAGTTACATCATTCTGTTATTCGCTCGATCTTTTCATTACAATATGATATATTTCTTTTGGTTTTCATTATCAAGCTAAAGAAAGAAAAAAACTAAACTCACTTATACGTATCTTCTCATCAGGAGAAGGAGATAACTGCTGCTGCTGAAAAGTTAGCAGAGTGTCAAGAAACCATATTTCTTCTCGGTAAGCAGTTGAACGCCATGCGTCCCCAACTGGATTCTTCTCTCGCTTCCCCGAATAAGGAGAAGGGCCAAAAGATTGAATCCTCCATCGATGAAGGACCAATAATAAGTAGCATGAGTTATCAAGATATGTATAGTGCAAGTTCTTTCCATTTGCATAGAGCAGGATCAGAGTCCCCCTCGTTTCTCTCCAACGTCCTGTTAAGCCCATCGGACTCTGAGCCAAACAACCCACCGAGATCACTGGTCGGATTGAACTACCCGAAACACCGGCCCACAAAGTCGAGCTCCTCGTCGGCTTCCTCTACCCCAACACCGGAGAAACAAACTCGTGGAATTTCCAGATTCTTTTCGTCGAAAGTGAAGAATGGGAAGTAGGCCTGCATTTCACTAGTTGAATAAAGGTATGTGGTTTCCATAGGTGGTTGTTTCGAGTATGTTTGTTTTTTTTTTTTTGAGTGGGTTTCGAATATGTTTCTAGCTCAAGAAATTTCAGCGTCTTTGTAAATAAAGATGATGACTCTTTCCAACCTTGTTATTATAATACATAACATAATAATAGTATATGTTTTTCAGATCTGGGATTTTCTTTTTTTTTTTCAAAAATTTCTTTTTGGGAAGAAAAATAGATCAACGAGGAATTACTGATTCCTGAACTTGCAGTATTGTTGGTGTATTACGTAAATTATATCTCCTTACTCCGTAGTTATTTTTATTTTGAAAAACTCATAGGGCTGGAAAAATTATAAGTAATCCGACAAAACCAAATTGAATCAATCCAATTCAATCCGAAAATCGTGGTTCACGTTAATGTATGGATTTTAAATTTGTATAAACCAAATATTTTGTTTGCTTTTTGGTTAAGAAATAAAAATCTATAAAAGCTAATCTGAACCAATATAATACAAATTATATAAAAAAATCTTAAGGTAAACTACATTTATTTATAAATTCACATCACCAATATTTTACATAACCATTCACAAAACAACATTTATCTATCTTATTATATTTCATTTATTTATACATTGCCTGATTTGTTAAATTTTTAGGATGGACTATTATAGTTAGTTTGTTAGGGAAACACAATGGCGGAAGGCCACAAATTTTTTTAACATTGCGGAGTTCTTAATGTAGTCCAGTTATATTTAAAATTTAGTACAAACTTCTTAACACAACCCGGCCACTTAGTACCAATTTTACTCTTCTTGTTTTTGTATTCCATTTAATTTTTTGTTACTTATTTTTGGATTCCATCTCTCACTACAGTTTTCTCCATCTTAGATAATTGAAACCATAGCATTTCCCCTTCTTCTTTGAGTCATCCCCGTCCCCGTCCCCGTCCCACCTAATTCCGGCGACAACAACACTTCCCCTCATCCCTGCTTTTCGTCCGATCATCTTTGGAGAGATAGACATGGTTGTGTTAATTACAAAATGATGATATGGAAGAAGAATAATTATTGTTTTTAATTACTTATTTTTTGTTATCTTTTAGGATGTTATGATCATTTTGTAATAACAATTTAATTTATTAAATTATTGGGCTGTCGCCGCCAAACACAACGCATGATTAAACAAGAATTTCATTTGTTAATTTATATTTATGTTTTATATTACTATTTTGCTTGGAATTATAAATTATTTTTGTTTTGAATAATTTTTATTTTATTATTATGGTTGCAATTAATACATCGAAAGAAACTTGCATTATTTTTCTCAGTATATATATATATATTTTTCATTTATTATCAACCAGACCAAACTAATCAATCCAAACTGAAACCCAAGCAAACACAGCATAAGTGTTTGATTTGGTTATTTTTTTAGTGTTTCGTGGTTAGGTTACACCATTAAAGTTTGAAATATTTAAACGTCAATTTTGTTAGTTTGACTATAATTATTTTAGTTTAAATTAATCAAATCGGACCACGAACAACCCTAATTGAGCCTTGAAGAATATTAGTCATAGAAAAAATATGAAATTAGTGAAGAATGGGAACGATGGCAAGAGATTGAGTTATAAACCTTTTGTGAGAAAGAAGCTCAGTAGAAAGATAGTTGAGTGTGGTGTAAAAAGAAAAGGTGGTGTACAGAGAAAAAAGTGGTGCAAAGAGAAATACTTTTCAAAAATATGAAAAAAAGGCTTACCTATTTTAGTAATTGTTTTTTTGTCTGAGATATATTTTAGTTCTTGATTTAATAGAACATGATTAAATTGACTAGTATAATCCCCGTGCATGCACCATTTATAAATTTAACATAAATATAAATTAATATATTGATATTGTCATAACATAGTGAAATATTCATGTAACTAAGAATAGACAAAACAACAATGAGTATATTTGCTTTGAAGACAAAATAACACAAAACTATTTAACCATATAGTTCGTGTAGATACATACACAAAAGTCATATCGTTTAAAATTTTCTTTTCAGGCCATACTGCAGAGCTGATGCTTTCTGAGCCACATCAACGAATGCATGTTATTTTTTACGGGTGATTGGCGATGAAACAATAATGAGTAACGATTTTTTTTTCACACGCAACTCGGATTTAAATATGCATAGAACGAAACAGGAAAGTTACACTAAATACTAGCTGGTTGCAGGATAATCGGAGGATAATTTACGCTAATTCTGAACAGATTTTTGTAAAAAATATTAGGGCATAATTTTGTTTTAATTTTGGGCAGAGTGATCAAATCTATCTTGATTTGTGCTACTTTATGGGATAATATTGTGTCCATAAAAATTTACGTATGTAAATTATTTTCCTTCTTAAATTGTGAACATTTGTTTTCCTTCTTTAATTGCGAGAATCACGGACCGTATTTTAACGGAATCGGCTTCAAATTTAAAATTTGTACCATATATATTTTGTACCTATAATATGTACCATATATAATTTAGTGAAAAGGTATCAAAACAGCCTTTTGTGTAACTTTTAGTATAATTTTGCCATCTTTGTAACTTTAGTATAATTTTAGCCTTTTACGCTCTCAATCTAACCATCT
>JAUEKW010059690.1:0-13207 GCA_032274785.1 Ajuga reptans
TAGTTTAATTCCTACGAAATTAAACTTTCGACCACTTAATTAAATCATTAAAGTGTCTTAACCACACTTTAATTAATATATAATATTTATAATATTATATATATTTCCAACATTATGTGCTTGAGTTTGACTACAATGTGAAAAACAGTACAGTAATACTTCTCCCGATCTTCTTTTTTTTTGTTAATTTCATATTGCAATTCAGCTTCTTTGTCACTCAAGAGTAATAGTTCGATTACTTTTCTAAATAAGAATTCAACTTGACTATTATGTTTCAATGCTAATTTAGTTGGTTTGGTGAGCACACTAAGTTTTAATTTGTCTTTTTTTTTTACATTATTTATGATATAGATGAAGACTTAGAGATGGTGAGAACGAGGTCGAAGCAGTGGGTTGATGAAATAAGTTAGATCTGTTATGCCGTAGTTGGGATTCTCACTCCGAATCAGGTTAGGATCTTTCATTTAGTGACCTCAAATTTAATTTAAATTTGAACATCTTATGCATCATCAACTCCTAAGCGACAATGATCGTGTGTCTCTATGTTTGTCTTTGTAGTTGAGTTAAGCTTTAATTTCATAAATGTAGATTTGCATTACCTGTTTTAATTTTTCACAACTGTTTTTAGGTTATGATGCAGAACAACGGACCCCTACCTCTGTAAAAACCTTTCCTTTCTAAATGAATGTTGAAAGGGTTTTCCTTTACGTGTCTTTTATCTTCCTCTCAATGAGAAAGCTATTTGGGGGCTTTTCCCCCTATTTCTTCTCTTTGGAAATTGGATGCGTTGTGATGCCATCAGACTCATATACAAGTATATGATCATCAAGGTGATGCTCATACAAGCAATCAATCCGAGGTATAGAACATTGTAGCCTATCCGATAACTTATTAAGAGTAGGATAATGTTAACGTTTACCACTTAATCGTTATTATATGATATATTTTGCAAAACATATATATGTGTACCACCCCCTTTTATTAATTTACTAAGTGCATCTCTTGTGGAGATCAGAAAATTCACAGTTCTTCTTATGAAGATTTGAGGTATAGATCACTTGGTTTTTGTACTCATTAGAAATTGCAACATTATTCAAGGTTTGTATTGGTTGTGCTTCACTTTTTAAACTTCACCGGTTATTTAAATGATGTTTCGTTGACAATTCAATGCCATACGTGCATTTATTATTTCACTGTTCTATACGTGGTTTTTTTAGGTTAAAAACAAAAGAGAGAGATGGAATAAAGAATTCAACCGGAGATCTAGACTCATTCTTTGGACAACAAAAAACAAACAGAAATTGATGGTAAATTTCCCGAATAACAGGATGTTTGACTAAACTTATTTCAAACATCTTATAAGCACCAACATCTTATAAGTTGCTTTAAGAGCTTATAAGATGTAATTTTTCAAGAGCTTATTAACTTATTAATTGAATGGCGAGATATCTACACATACACTTCACACATCAGGCAAACTACACACACTCACACATATTTCACACACTACACACATTTCAGACACTACACACATTTCACACACTACACACACATCACACAAACTACACACATATCACACACACTAAACATACATTTCATATACTACGCACACATTACACACACTACACACATTAGACACACATTACACACACTACACACATTAGACACACTACACATATTTCACATACACACATTTCACACACTACAAATATTTCACACACACTTCACACATACTACACACATTACACACACTACACACGTTTCACACATTACACACATTCCACATATATTTCACACACTACACACATTCCACATATATTTTACAGACTACACACATTTCACACACACTACACATATTTTACACATTACACACACTACACACATTCCATGCACTACACACATTACACAAAATACACATTTTTCACACACACACATTTCATACACTTCACACACTACACACATTTCACACATATTACACACACTACACACACTTCACACACACTACACACATTATACTCACAACACACGTTTCACACATATTACACACTCTACACACATTTCATACACTACACATATTTCGCACACACTACACACACTACACATATTTCACACATACTACACATACATCACACACACTACACTCTCTACACATATTTCACACACTACACACATTTCACACACAGTAAACATACTACACATATTTCACATACACTACACACACTTCACACACATTACACAGACATTTCACACATTACACACACTACAGACGTTTCACATGCATTACACACACTACATAAATTCTACACACATTCCATACATTACAGACATTTCACACACACTACACACTCACATTTCACACATTACACACACTACACATATTTCATACATTTCACACACTACAAACATATTCCACACAATACACACACTTCAAATTTCCAGTTTTGTATGGGCTAAGACATGATACGAACACTAACCCTTTGCCAAAATGGCAAATGTAAAATTTGAGCATAGCGTAGTCTTTCATGAAATATAAATTAGTAGATTCATCTTATAGGGTGTTTGACTAAGCTTATAAGTTCCTCAAAACATCTTATAAGATTTTTGAGAGCTTGTAAGCTCTTGAAATGTGTTTGGCAAAATAAGATGTCATACAACTTATAAGATGTAAAAATAAGCCCTTAGAGATTATAAGTTCCCAAAAAAATAAGTTCCTCTAGTCCATCTTATTGTTTTTAAGATCTTATAAATTGCAGTTAAATTATACATACGGCACACACACACACACTACACACTTCACGCATATTACACACACTTCATGCACATTTCACACACTACAGACGTTTCACACACATTACACACACTTCACACACAACAAATATTTCACACATTACATACTACACACATTTCACACACACTACACACTATTCACACCACTCATTTCACATAATTTACACACACTACATACATTTCGCACACCCTACACACACTTCACACACACTACACACACTACACACGTTTCACATGCATTACACACATTACACACACTACACACATTTCACACACCACACATATTTCACACACATTACACACTCTATACACACACATTCAACACATTACATACACTACACACATTTCACACACATTACACATACTACACACATTTCACACACACTACACACACTTCACACGCACTATACACATATCACATGCACTACATACATATTACACACATTACAAACACTACACACATTTTACACACACTACAAACACTTCACACACAGTATACACATTACACACACTGCACACATTGCACACACATTTCATACATTACACACACTACACATATTTCACACATTTCATACACTACGCATACATTTCACACACTACATACACATTTCACACATTACACACACTACACACATTAGACACACTACATATGTTTCACACACACCACACACTACACACACATTTCACACACTACACACATTCCACATACTACACACTACACACATTTCGCACACATTACACACTACACACATTTTGCACACTGCACATATTTCACACATACTACACACACATTACACACATTTCACACAATGCACACATTCACATATACTACACACACCACACTCATTTCACATATTACACATATTACACATCTCTTTATGCATGTTGTTTGTTCGAGTGTTGGGTCAAAAGTCGAGGTTGATCCAATCAAGTAGAATTTTTTCCTTAATTTTTTTACTTTTTTTGAAACCTAGATCTGTTCTTCTTCCTCACCTTTATATGCTTTTCCCGCTTCTGCTGAGACTTTTAAATGATACTGGAATCAATAGTATTTGGATATTCAGTTACTGGGAAATGGTGCTGGCAATTGGCACCGTCCTTTTTTTATTTGATGCATAAAGAGATGTGATTTCTTAAAATTAATTCTTAGAAATGTGTGTAGTGTGGGTGAAGTGTGTGTAATCTGTGAAATGTGCGAAATGTGTGTGTAGTGTGTGAAATTTGTGTATTGTGTGTAATGTGTGTAAAATTTATGTAGTGCGTGGAATGTGTGTAATGTGTGTGTAGTGTGTGTAATGTATGAAACTGTGTGTGGTGTGTGTGAAATATGTATAGTGTGTGTAATAAATGTGAAACGTGTGTAGTGTGTGTAATGTATGTAGTGTGTGTGAAATATATGTAGTATGTATAATTAATGTGAAATGTGTGTAGTGTATGAAATGTGTGTAGTGTGTGTGAAATATGTGTAGGGTGTGGAATGTGTGTAATGTGTATGTAGTGT
This sequence comes from Ajuga reptans, assembly GCA_032274785.1. Classification (NCBI taxonomy): domain Eukaryota; kingdom Viridiplantae; phylum Streptophyta; class Magnoliopsida; order Lamiales; family Lamiaceae; genus Ajuga; species Ajuga reptans. The sequence continues at coordinate 4,289 of JAUEKW010059690.1, forward strand.
GTTAATATGTGAAATGTAGAATGTATGTAATGTGTGTGTAGTGTGTGTGAAACGTGTGTACTGTGTGGAATTTGTTAAATATGTTTGTAGTGTGTGTAATGTGTGTAATGTGTGAAACGTGAGTATGTAGTGTGTAAAATGTGTGTGAAGTTGTTTGACATCTTATATTGCCAAACATATTTCAAGAGCTTACAAGCTCTCAAACATCTAATAAGAGTTTTGAGAAACTTATAAGCTTTGCCAAACACCCTCTAAGATGAATATACTAATTTCAGTTTCATGAAAGACTAGGCTATGCTCAAATTTTACATTTTCCATTTTGGAAAAGGGTTAGTGTTTGTATCATGTCTTAGCCCATAAAAAAATGGAAATTTGAAGAGATTGGATAGAATCATGTTTCATAATGTACAAGAATAAACCAACATTTTGGGGCCCATGTTACTGATGCATATCAAATCTGATTAAATCAGGCATGTGTTTTCTAGCCCAAATTAAGTGAAACTTTCTTAGTTCTTTTTAGCCCATTTACATTATAGGACTGGAAAAAAATTATTTTTAGCCCTGTATGTTAGGACATGTCCAGAAAAAATTCTTTATGTTATAAAATTCTAATTTTAGTCCACTATGTTTTGAAAAATATCCAATTTAAAGACAGTCCTCGCTGCTGGTCACAAATTTCCCCGGAATCGAACACATAACTCCCACGTGACCTACTAAATTGGGGAAATCGGGTGAAGTGTTAGACATAGCATTCTAGTGCCAAGATGTACATGCCACATAAGAAAATAAGAAATAAGTAAAAGAAAACAACAAAACCAATTTACACATCAGCATTCCTCGGGTTAATAAAATTGCGCACATTAGTAACAGATTTTCTCCTCCATTTCCCCCCCAAAGCTCGTAGGAAAGAACCCTAGGTTTTTGTCTCCCAAAATTTTAAAAAATATCTTAATCTTCCACGGATCTCGGTCTCACTATGGCTCGGGCTGCTACTGTGCACGATGCAGATCGTGCCATTGTAGGTTGCCTGTAGTGTTACGCATCTCCAAGACTCCAGAAAACTGGGGTAAGAAATTTTACGGATGTATGAATTTCAATGTAAGTATCTTCTTTGTACTCATTATCTAGTGTATTGTTATACATGGCCCACAATGAATATGAGAATGTAACGAAATACGTATGTAGAGGGGAGGTTGGAACTAATTTATTTGGCTTGATGAGGTTGTAAATGGAGTCAGTGGCTCTAGTTTTAAAGCTTTGAAGCTAGAGAATATCATACTGAAATTGAAATGGACGATTTGAAGCTTTTTAATAAAGACCTCAGAGACGAATTGAAGGCTTTGAAGGAAGAACTCAAACTTATGAAACAAGAAAACTGGATGTTGAAGCTGAAGTACAAGAAGAATCGGAAGACTGTAATAAGAATTAGTTCGTTCATAGTCTTTTTTATTGCTCTTTCCATGCAATCTTCTCCGTTGAAGTTGATGATGCTCCATTGAGCTTGTGTTAGGTGTATTGTAGTTTGTACTGTAGTTTCATTAAGTGTTGTTTGACATTAGTGTCTAGAATAATTGTAAGTAAAATTGGTATGAGCATTAGAGTTGCCCTATAATAAATCAAAGATGTTCAACTTTGTGACATTATTTAAAATCAACAACTTAATAGCAATTCAACTAAACATCTTAAGAGACGGGGTGCTAACTTGGAATTCCAAGTTAGCACCCCGTTACTTGATAAGAAACTATCTTGTATGTTACAAAACTTCAATTTTAGTTCACTATATTTTGAAAAATGTCCAAAGAATGTACATCATAAATTAAAGATATTGATGGATAGTTACCGTTAGTACATAGAATGTGTAGGGGAATCCGGTCCTATTGGAGGTATAAAACATGAAATGGGGAACTGAACGAAACCCGCTCTGAACTGTGAAAAAATTGGTGGAACCAGCAGCATGATAATCTGAAAAATAGTAACATTGTATGGAAAGAAAAATTAAAGAAAAAAAAAGCTGTTCTAAAATTAAGATTATGTACATTCTTCCCGATCCCCTATCATCTCCATCGTCGAGGAGGCAATTCTATCTTAACAAGTAAATTTGACATGGCTGATTTGAGATTTTCAATAAATAAAACATATCAGAATCATTAATTCATCTTATTTTTCAAGTGCGTAAATTTATATATAGATTGTGGTGGAATGTCATATTATATTAATGATTTTCTATTGATATATGAATACCTTGTGTATACATCATGTCCATTCTTATCTCTTAATGCTTTTTTTGATAGAGTAAAGATGTTTGCAGAAAGAAGAATTAACTGCTGGAAAAAAGAACTCCCCAAACGAGGCCTGTAACACCCCTCCTCTAGCGGGATGTTACTTCTATAGTATAGGACTAAAACTTTTGATGATTCATAAAACAAACTAACATAACGAGAATGTCTATACGATTTGTTTTTACTTCTTTCCGTTGAAAATAAGCTTTTTACTAAAAGATTTGGAACAAACTTCGGTTCGTTTTAAAACATAGGAATATAACTTAAAAAAATCTAAGTAAAAAACATACTAGGAAAAATACAGAGTGTGGAGCTTTTTATTTTAACTACCTTGCAAAGAATTCAACTTAAAATACTTTTTGAATCTCTAACCAATTATGCGAATCCACCGCCACTACCTTCTCAGCATCAACCTTGCTTCCTTCTAACTTTTTTCTTTATCTGCAAGATGAGGTTAATAACTATAAGCTAATGCTTAGTAAGTACATCACCTAACTTACAAGACATTTCCTTTTGAACTCAAGTACTAATAAAACTCACTTTACGAGAAAATACTCGTAAACTTTAACACTCAACTAACATGCTTTGAAATCCTTTGGTAAAACTCATATACTATATAATAACTGCTTGCTGAAATAAGCAATAGGTTGTCATTCCTGCATAAGAACTGCCCCTAGACCAACTCCAAAGGCATCACACTTGATCACAAAGGACTTAAAAAAGTCCGGCTTGCACAAAACTAGGGCCGAAGTAAGAGCCTTCTTCAAGGTCAAGAAAGTCGTGTCTGCTTCCGCCGGCCAGTACCATGATTTATGACCATCTGATAGAGTTAAGGTGATCACGATAATAAATGGAACAATAAACCTTGTGTGAGGCCATGGTACAAGTACTTCCACAACCAACATAGTTACTAAAAGATAATAATTCCAAATAATCCAAAATCATGGTTTGATAAAATATAAATATGTCCTACACGCAAAGCCCATGCACAAAGCCCGTGAGTAATAAATCCTAAATAAGCATAAACTGAAGCCTAAATGAGCATAAATTGAACTAACAATCAATAATTATAATAACTCAATCAAGCCAAAGCCCACGGGCTTCTTCCTTCGGGCGTACACTGTAACACCTTAATATTTTAAATGAATTTTTTTTTCAAGTATTTTTTTTTCAAGGAAACGAAACCAAAACATAATTTCCCAAAAAATAAGTTTTTCAATAGATAAATAATAATTCGTATGAAATCCCACAATTTACAAGACAACAGACAGAAACTCAAATAATCATTAAAGACATCAAATCGAAAAGAAACCAAATAAGAGAAAAAGGTACTAAATCTGTAATACCCGAGCCTCTCACTACTCGCTGGCCAATATAATTCTTACATTTCATGCATTTATATCTTTATGTGCTACTTGGATTTTGATTTATATTGCAATTTACATTTTATTTGTCTTTTATTTTACATTTAAATTATGAAGTGTTTACATTAATTGATGAAAACCCTTAACCTAAAACATTAGGGGAGCCTAACTAATGTAAGACTATGCAAGTCGAGTTTGAGAATGTGGAACCTATTAAGTAGTAAGTGGAAGTGTTAGAAGTATAAAGAGTGTCATTGATTAGATGATGATGATAATAATAATAATAATAATAATAATAATAATAATAATAATAATAATAATAATAATAATAATAATAATAATAAAAATAATAATAATAAATAAATAAAAATAATAATAATAATAATAATTATTATTATTATTATTATTATTATTATTATTAATCGACCGTATCAGGAGAAGGGCGGTGGAAGCTTTGTAGTATATAGGATGATCTTTATCATTTAGTGTAGAAGAACGCAAAAATTCAAGGTGGTGCTTGGATGTCACCGACTTCAGAAAGCAACTAAACTCTGGTAAGAAGAAAAAAAAACAAAAAAAAAACTCATTTTATTCTTAATAGAATTCAACTAAATATCATGGGTTACCACTGCTTTGAGTACGAAATTGAAATAGTGGTTAGAACTAGATACTTTAATGACTACCAAGTTGATTGATTTTATAATCATTTATAGTATACTAATATTTCATGCCATTATGTATGTTCCCATATGAACTTGGTAAATTTTTATTTAGTTATTTGATGTATTATATGTAGCTATGTAAATATTACTTGATTATACTAACAATTATAAAGAAACAATCCTTATTATGCTAATATTCTTGAAATTATGTGGTAATGTTTATTATATAGAAACTACGAATTTGATAAAACCACATATATACATGCGTATGTATTTAAGACCTGAAGTTTGTGATATTTTGTGATCATGTCCATTAGATTAACTTATCTTTTAAAATAAAAATTAAATGTAATGGTTAATAGTTAATAAACTTTAACATGTTATTATAGCTTAATTACTGCAATGGTGTAAGGGCTGCGGAGTTTCAGATAATTTTTCTTGAAGACGAGGTAAGTAGAAATCCATCTGCAACTACAATGCTTGAACATAGTATTTGTGCTTATTGGTTGTGATATTGAATTATAATATATCCAGTGGTATAGTTCTGCATAAAGTGAACGTGTTTCTATTTATGAACATTCCATTCATTAGCATTGTAATCTGCAATTATTTTCATGGATACACGAAAGAAGTTACAATAGCATTGTTTTGGAAATAGGAAATATTTTGGGGTTGGTCACCACTGGCACATGAAGAGTTCATATATTATGTATACGATGTCTCTGGGAAAACTCATGGTGACAAGCGTTCATGTAGGAGAGGATCCCTAGAGGATACCTTTATGCTGATGGGTATGGCAAGTCGAAGACTTTTCGGAGGACTGCGGGGCATGCAGGAGGGGGCCCTTGATAGTCTCGGAATGATAACCACTTGGTCGTACCAACCATCAATGATGGCTCGGGTGGACTACAAGGGAGGAGGAGGATCGCTAGGTAGTCACGAGTATGGAAAATGAGTGATAGTACTATTAATGTTATTTGTGCCTAGTGAAGGGAGCCAATTCCTACCAAAAGAATCTATAATTTGTATATCACTGTCTCATTTTAGACATGACATGCACTCAATCATCTTGTCATGCATGAATTCTTCTTACTGAGCTTTAGCTCACGTAGTTCTTGCATTGTAGGTGAGTTTGACTATGCGTTAGGTCATGGACTGATCTGGCTTGCTGTTGGAGATTCTATAAGTTTTGGGGCCTCGTGTACATGAATGACAACCTGTGGGGCTAAATCATGGACTCACTATATTTTCGGCTAGTGTTATAATAATCTTGTGGACTTGCATATGTTAAGTGCTTCAAGTATGTATATTTCTGTAAATATGGTTTGAATGAGGTGTGACACCTTTGTACTTGACCTGAGCTTATGCAAATATAGGTAAATAAGCTTTTGTGTAAGAAGTATTCTGATTTATTAAGTTGTTACAAGAAAGAAAAAAAAAATAGGCAGATTGTGCTCAAGTTAATTTTAAAATAAGGGTAGGTGTGACAGAGTGATATCAGAGCATGGTTTGTGTCCTGTAGACTGTTCATGTACATGAGCTCAAAACTTCTAAAGTGTTGACATGCCAGTAAGTTCTACTTTTTGAAATTTTACATTATTATATTTAATGAATCATATTGGCCTGTGACAGAGGAACAATAAAACTAGAAAGGCATCTATGGAGAACATTAGAGATGAGGATGTTGGAGGAAATAACGACCAGGAGCAGAATGCACCAGCGCCAGTTACTGGTCTGGAAGCGATTGTAGCTCGGTTGACAGGATTAGTGGAACAACAGTCGCAACAGATTCAACAACTTATTCAACAAAGGGATGTGGGTGGACAACCCGGGAACGATGTGAATCAGCCATAACCCCGAGCTGAGCACTTAGAGGTTATCGGAGAAAGATTTAGAAAGCTTAATCCACCAACGTTTGAGAATGCTGTAGATACCACAGATGCAGAGGATTGGCTAAGGACTATCGAGAACATGTTTTTGTATAGTAGAGTCCCTGAGGAGGAGAAGGTACTTTGCGCATCCTTTTTGTTACGTGGAAGCGCAGGACATTGGTGGGATACTATGAAGACTATCGAGAATGCGGCAGCTATGATATGGGACAGGTTTAAGGAACTTTTTAGGAATAAGTATTTCACAGCTCCAATTCGTGTAATGAAAATGAACGAGTTCATACAGTTGAGACAAGGAGCGATGCATGTCTCAGACTACATCGTAAAGTTTGAAAAAAAAATTAGATTTGCGCAGCACATGGTTAGGACTGATGCACTAAAAGTGGAAAGATTTTTGGAAGGTCTAAGGCCGGAGCTATATAGAGATGTGTGTATGGTTGGCATACATGGAGTAACTTATTCGCAGGTCGCCGAAAGAGAATTAATTGCCGAACAAGTTGAGATGAAAATTAGATGTGCACAGGAGGTTCAGCGACACTTTGTACAAGGACAAGGATCAAGTTTTGTCGGAGATGTGAATAAGAGGCCACTGCAAGTGCAAGGTTCAAGACCTAACTTCCAACCAAAACCAGGGCAACTATCATAGGACCAAAGCAAGCGCCAAAGAGTCGAACAAGGAAAAACAACAGGTACACAACCTAAGTTTCATTCATGTAGACATCTACATAGCGGAACGTGTCTTGCAGAGTACCAACCCTATTTTAAATGTGTAACCTTTAGATGGGCAGAGCCTTGTGAGTAGAGTTTTCAAGAACTGAAAAAGAGATTGACATCAGCGCCTATCCTTTCGATTCCATCTGAAACTGGAGGTTTCGTGGTACACAGTGATGCTTCAAAGAATGGTTTAGGTTGTGTACTAATGTAGAATAACAAATTAATAGCCTACGCATCTAGAAAACTGAAAGAGTACGAGAAGAACTACCCTTCTCATGACTTAGAGCTTGCAGCAGTGGTATTTGCACTGAAATTCTGGAGACATTACCTATATGGAAAATGATGTGAGATTTACACAGACCACAAGAGCCTGGAATACTTTTTCACACAGAAAGAGCTGAATATGAGGCAGAGAAGATGGTTAGAACTTGTGAAAGACTATGATTGTGTCATCAATTACCATCATGGTAAAGCAAATGTCGTGGGTAATGCTCTAAGCAGAAAATCATCCCAGAACACCACAACAATGGCTTTAAATGGGAGAATATTACTATGGATTTTGAAGTGGGATTGCCAAAAACCGTAAAGGGCCATGATGCTATCTGGGTATTAGTAGACAGGCTTACAAATTCAGCTCATTTTCTTCCTATTTGTACAACTTATTCCATGGATCACTATGCTCAGACATACATACAGGAAATAGTTAGACTTCATAGAGTACCGGTATCCATTATCTCTGATAGAGATTCAAGATTTCTATCTACCGTCTGGAAGAGTTTACACAAGGCATTAGGAACACAATTATCTTTTAGTACTGCATACCACCCGCAGACTAATGGACAATCCGAAAGAACGATATAGACTTTAGAGGATATGCTCAGAGCCTGTGTGCTAGATTTTCAGAGCCACTGGAGCAAATTTCTTCCTTTGATAGAATTTTCTTACAACAACAGTTATCAGTCCACTATAGGAATGGCCCCTTATGAGGTACTATATGGTAGACAATTTCGATCTCCTGTACATTGGGATGAGGTAGGTGAAAGAAGACTTCTAGGCCCAAGTATAATGCAGGAAATGTCAGAAGTTGTTTCACAGATTTGGGAAAGAAAGAAAATAGCTCAGAGTCGACAGAAAAGCTATGCAGATAAGAGATGAAGAGCACTCGAATTTGCAGTAGGTGATTAAGTATTCTTAAAAGTTGCACCAATGTAGGGAATAATGCGATTTGGTAAGAAAGGGAAGCTCAGTCCGAGATACATTGGTCCATTTCCTATCACTGAGAGAATTGGTGATGTCGCCTATAAACTCGATCTACCTGCATCAATGTCTCATATACATAATGTGTTCCTTGTATCTGTGTTAAGAAAATATGTTGCGAATCCATCTCATGTCCTGAACAGTGAGCCAACAGAGGTACTAACAGACTTGAGCTATGAGGAAGTGCCAGTAAAGATTTTGTTAAGAGAAGTAAAACAACTGAGAAACAAGAAAATTCCATTAGTCAAAGTTCTATGGAGGAATCAGTTAGTGGAAGAGGCCACTTGGGACAGAGAGGATGAAATGAGAGCCAAATACCCTAAACTCTTCAAGTAAGTAAAATTTCGAGGACGAAATTTTATAAGGAGGGGAGGATGTAATACCCGAGCCTGTCACTACTCGCTGGCCAATATAATTCTTACATTTCATGCATTTATATCTTTATGAGCTACTTGGGCTTTGATTTATATTGCAATTTACATTTTATTTGTCTTTTATTTTACATTTAAATTATGAAGTGTTTACATTAATTGATGGAAACCCTTAATCTAAAACATTAGGAGAGCCTAAATAATGTAAGACTATACAAGTCGAGTTTGAGAATGTGGAACCTATTAAGTAGTACGTGGAAGTGTTAGAAGTATAAAGAGTGTCATTGATCAGATGATGATGATGATTAATAATAATAATAACAATAATAATAATAATAATAATAATAATAATAATAATAATAATAATAATAAGAATAATAATA
>JAUEKW010059799.1:0-10175 GCA_032274785.1 Ajuga reptans
ACAAAATACAAACAAGTCCCTAACAATTACATAATTACAGTTCTTTACATAATTGCACAAATGTATTTGCTAATAATATGCACTAAAGATTATGGAGGGATTCAAATTCTATTGATTAATTCGGATTTTTCTTTTTTTTTTCTTTTTCCAAACAAGTTGAGGATTTGATTGTGGATTTCAAATACATCTCTAAAATTCATAGTCAAATTCTTCCACCTAAGCATAACTTAATTTCAAGGAAAATGGGCGGATCACTCAAATTTCGGTGGACTTGAAATCTTTCAATTCAAATCATTTTATTCAAATACAACCTTAATGGATGGTCTAATTTACAAAGATTATGTTTGTCGACTGAATTGGTTGATTGATTTTTTATTTGTTATTGAGCGAATTTTTAAGTTCTAATAGGACCGAGACGACCCATTACATGAGCTTGATTTGATCCATGCATTTATGGCAAACAATGATTATTTTAGTTGTATGTTGAAAACCCATGACAAACATACATTTTTACTTTTTATAAGGACCTAAATATCATAATGAAGATTTCTCGAAATCCACTTACGCGTCGCTTGATAGGGGGAAGTGAGATGGGTAATGGGAGTAATAGATGATTCATTCGTATTTTTTATGTTTGGTATACATGAATGTGAATCAAAATAAGTTAAGCATTACCCTATTTGATTAACTACTCCCCCATATAATATAATTTAATAGTGATTGACCCATTATTCATATATATAAGCATTCCTCATTTTGAACCAAGCGGCACCTGAATTTGCCCTGTTTACATTAACATACCAATGAACAATATAAACAAAATTCTCAATCACCGTCAGGGATGGAACCATAAATTTTAGTTAAGGGGAGCGATGTAACGTTTTTTGGAAGTTGGGGGAGGAGAGACGAGATTTCAAATTTCTTGAGGGGTCGATCGCCTCACCCGCGCCCCCTGTTTCCGTCCCTGGTCACCATGTACCTTGCCACCTAGTCGGCTAGCCCTAATGTTTGGCTTCAACAGGAGTCTCCAGCATCGATCAAACCCTATTATTTGTCATCACCATAGCCTTTCTCGTACAGATTACAGACATCATATCCTAGCTAGTTTAGAAGATGATAATTCAAATTGAAGATAAGAAAATCACTACTTGGACAAACTTTCAAGCATGATAGAGATAGGCTAATAGACGAATGACTATGAATAATGATAAATTACTACAAGAAAAATAGTATTTTGAGACAACAAGAAGTTGTCTGAAATAATGAGTATTTTTCACAATTTTATTATTAGAGACAGCATGTTGTCACTAATTAGTCGTCTCAATAACTTGGTCGCAAATAATATATTTAAGACGAAAAAAAATCGGCTCAAATGCGTCTCAAATACTTTTTTACAACAACTAGTTGTCTCTAAATGTAATTTAAAAATGGTCCCAAATAATTTGTAGAGAGGTTTGTAATCACAAATAACTTATTATTAGTGACCACAGTTATAATCTCAAAAATATATCACAGAACACCTTTTTTTATTAATATACTTTTGCTTGACCTTAACTTACAAGAAAATCTACTTCATAATATATATTTAATGAACATTGAACACCGGATTTCAATTAATTAATTGTTTCTATCTTTGGGTAGAAGAGGAAACTTCTTTGATCATGTGGTAGCTTGAAAAAAGTTGACATTTTCTTTGGAGTAAAACCACATGGGATCGTAGATCTCTCTCTCCCTCATATCCCACTTTTTCCAATCAAAAAATAAGAAAATTTAATTTAGTATCAAGGCACTTAGAGTTTATTTCCATCAAGATTTTTTTCTTTAATAAGAAAATAATATTATTAACTAAAACATAATTCCATTTTTTTAGTTGTTGTTTTAACTCAGGATTAGAAATTTAAGGAGTAAGTAAAATGGACAACCATCCAGCCCTTAATTATTTTTTCCTCTATTACCTAAAATTCCTAAAATTAGACCGTTCTTTGGTATATCTCTTTCCAATTACTAAGGGATAATATGGGGGGACTAAAAAGACAAGTACTTATAAACATCTTACAAAATTTAAAAGAACAACTAAAAAAATGGAGATAGTAGAAAAAGGTTAATTCCTTGCATGCTGCACCCGAAGATCTATATTATATATGTGATTTATCTACTATTTAAATACATACATTCACAAATACACCCATGTGTATTAGTGGAGATCTACGATGTATAAATCACCTAGGCTATGTTTGATTAGGGTTGCCCCCAGCCAGTTGACGTTGGGGGCAACGTGGTGATATTTGGCATGTGCAAGGTTGGGGGCATTATTTGGTTGGGGTAGGTTGGCAGTTGCGTGCTTTTTAATTTTCCTCTCTCCTCTATAATTGAAAAGATAGGTCTCTCTCCCTTCTTTCTCTATTTACCTCCAACTTATTTATCCCAACCAACAGTACCTCAGCCTTCTCCAGTCGCAATCAAATATAGCCCTAGTGTAACTTTCCAGGTGCAGCACCTAATATACCGTAGAAAAGTGGGACCGGATTTTATCAAAGTAGAAAATTTTCTGGGTCCAATTAATTAAGTAGTGGTGAATGATGTACATGTAAAGTGTGAAAGTCCAGTCAAATAATGGTCTCGTAAATTTAATTTCAAGTTTGACCTGGATATGACATTGAACGAGTCTAGTAGCTTTTGTAATTGTTTATAAAGGGGCTATATGTTTGACTTAAAATTTTAGGTGTTTGAATATTTATATCCATTTTTTTCCTTATTAAAGGAGAGCCCATAGTAGTTGTCCCCCATTTAACATGTAGGGGTGTCAGTGAGTCGAGACAACTCGCGAGGCACTCAAGATGGACTCGCAAAAAGATTAAAATTGATTCATTGCTCGAGCTCAAGCTCGAGCTACTCAAATAGTTCTCGAGTTTGAGTTCGAGCTCATTCATACTCGGCTTGACAAGACCACGTGCTTAATCGAGCTTGTGTTAAATCACTAGTTCATCCTTTATAGTTAACATAATAATAACTATATCGTAATCCTAAAATAATTAAGGTGAAACCCTAAAGTCCCTATTATATTTTCAACAATCTTTTGTAATATAATTAATGTTTTTATTTTTAATAATTTTTTATCTTTTTTTAAAATAATATTTTTTATATAAATCGAGCCGAGCTGAGTCGATACGGAGCTCAATTAGTTTTATACTAAACCAAGCTCAAGATTGAAAAAACTAAACTCAGTTGAGCCTCGAGCATTTTGGACGAGTTCGAACTCAAGCTTGCCAGTACTCGACTTAGTTCAACTCGTTTACACCCCTATTAATAGGTTCCCATTTTAGAGCATTTTCTAACCTAAATTTGACTCATTGGTTTCCTTTTTCTCCCGCCCTTTCACATGGGGGCTTTTCGCGGCGGTCATTTTGCTTCAATTATAGTGCAGTTAATAGGTATTACTTCTCCTTTGGCATGGTTTGTGGTGCTGGGATTTCAACATATGGTGTTGTGCTTGCTGTATCAAATGGGACAAAATGGGTAGAGATCCTTGGTGGCGATGAATGGGATAGAGGCAGTTGTAGACGGCATTTTGAAGAGGGTGGATCGTTGGAGAGGGAGAGGCAGTCGCGTTTTTAGTTTGCTCCTCCTTTGAAGAAGCCTAACTACTGTAAACTTATCATTCATGTAAAAATTCAACTCAATACTGAAAAATGAATAAGTTTTTTTGTACAAGGGAAATGTAACCGAATAACTAAACTGACTTTAGCAAACAAACTATCCACAAGTGGCAATGATGAAAAGTAACTTAAATATCACATGGAGTTAGAGGAATAAGTCGCGTGAAGCTGGAAGAGATAAACTTATATGTGGCATAATGAGTTGAGATACGCTCAGTCAACATCCCCTCAAGTTGGCAATTTATGTCGAGGTGCTCCCTCCGCTCATAAAACATGGGATTATAAGGATAGCTTCCTCCCACTGCTAAATTAGTCAATGTTTGACTTTTTATAGCCTTACCCGCTATCCATAACTGGTCATATTGAATATGTCAAAGAATACCATCAGCTATTCTTTTCACTTTATACATCCATTTATTATCAATTGCCTTTTTACTTTATGACAGTAAAGTAATATCCCAAGTGTGGTTCTTTTCAAGAGCCTCTATTTCCTGATCCATTACCTTAACCCGCTCAACATTTTATTTTGCCTGAGAATAAGAAGTAGCTTCCTAGATAGTATCAACATTAGCTAGAAAACTTACATATGTGTTGGAAAGGTGAGGATAAATATAGTAAGGAAAGATAGGTAAATGGCAGGATGGTTTTGGAGGTCCTTCTGATATAGAGAACCTAGAAATGAAATCCACAATGTTATACACCACATAATCCTTGAATCTCATTGGAGGTTTTCTAATTCTTCTAGATCTTCAAGAATAATATCAGGTTCACAAGAAGAGAGTGATTATGTAGGTAGTTGAGTTGTAGAGTAGAAAAAATATGAGGCACTATGATGAACTAGATGTAAAGAAAGTGACTGTTTAATGTTTGTTCGTGCTAATTACTCTAGTTAATATACCGCATATACATTGTGTAGTTAGAGCTAGCTTAGTAGTGGATAAGAGTATCGTATATATGGGGACTAAAACCTAATTTTAATAGTTTCAATTTATTTGAAAATTTTGGATTTTTGAAAAGATAATGATTAATATAAATACTACCAAAATATAAATAACAACAACAAACACAACTTCACAAAGCACTGAGGATAATCAAGGTCAAGAATAGATTCTAAGGTAATGGACTGATTTGATTACTACCCATGCAATTTGGTCAATCAAGTCTTAAGTTTATATCTATTATTGTATGAGAATTAAAAAAAAAAATTGTTCTAAACCTCCCTCTAGAGCAAGTTAGACCATAGTTTAATTACTAGTCATCTTCTCTCGACGTCCCACGTGCAAATTAACTCCCACAAGTACATAAGATTTATATCTCCTTGCATATAAATATAATCTCTCAATCTAGCACCTATTTATGTTATTGATTCCTTAATCCCATTAATTAACTATCATCTCTCGATCTCTAGTTAACTAACTAGAATGCATAACTATTAGTCAGATAATCATACATGAGAAATAAAATGCAAGGAATCGAAAAACATAAAATAGAAAGAGCATTCGAACTAAAACTAAATCAACACATTGGGGTTCATAAAATTGCATCATCCACTAGAATCTATGTAATCATCTAGACATAAAATATAAAATACAATTCATGATAGCATAATTCATAATTGTTTTCTAACAGAAACAAGGAAAGAATAAATCAATTGGAAGCGTGATATTGTTGTTGATGAATCTATGGCATTCCACTAGTTGCTCCTAATACATTGCTACTACTAAACCCAAGGTATTTTGTGTACTGATATATACTTATAGCGATCTAATTTTGACCCTAAGAGGTCATATATATAATGGGGAACAACATTGTGTGCAACATGAACAAACTAGGGTAGTGAAGACTTCTTACGGCGTTATTAATATGTCCCTCATGGACTTTACTTTGCTACTAAAGCATAACATGGTTGTGTGGCATCTTAAACTTCCCGTGTTGAACACTCCGACATAGTCCGTGCGGTACGGCGTGACTGTGTCATGAACGAATGTTTCGGACCCCGTGTCGACCCATTTTTGGTCATATCTTAGACTTGAAATATGGCATATTCCAAGTACATCTTGCTCGATGTTCGTACAAGTTGCCCGAACATAAACAACACGGTGAATAGTCCTATCAGAATGCACTCAACAACTATATTCAATACTAGATGTACGAAGAATAATATAAATCAATACGTAAAGTGCTGAATTTAAAGTAAAGTAAATAAAAGACAGCGGAAGCAAACTTGTTATAAGTGTACAGAAGAGAATCCATTCTCCTCCTCATATCTTATCATTAGAACAAGTATTTGCAATCCTTTACAATCGATACAAGTTTGGACTCGATCCCTCGAATTACCAAGACTAGGACTCCCTCCTATCTATCAACCAAACTTTATCTACCCTTCTAATGACCTATCCGACCAACAAATCATTTGGATGGATTTTGCACACGGAATCCCTCCTTGTGCTCACCAAGTCTCCCAACTTGTGATAATGTTCGTACCTCCCGGTCGAACAACAATTACAAAGTGTAATGTCAATAAAAATAAATGAAAACTCTAAGCTTAAGATACTTAGATTTAATTCTCTCAAATAATATAACAAATGGTGTAAGAGATGTCGACATTATGAGACACTTAGAGTATTTATAGACGCTCAATACTTGGGGACCAAGTATGTTCGAATCTGAACAAAATCTATGATGAATCTAGATCGGATACTCTTTCCTTATTCGCCCTTCAGGTCTCAATGATTCACTACTGTTATGGAAAGTATTCCATTTAGTTTCTTGGACTGGATCCTTGTAAATCTTGATTCCTTCATTAGCACGCTCGAAATGGACGTTCAAACATCTATGTATGGAAAGTGTATCTTTCTTGAATTTTTAAAGATTTTCTTTGCCGATTCTGATCCCGATTCTGAAATCTTTCCACCCGGTATAGATCTGGTGATTAATGCGTACTTCAGCTGCTTCCCATAGACAGGTTGTCGCTGGTTGCGTGACATTAACTCTAATATCTTCTTTCCTTGTTCAAGTCCATGATTGACTTTGACTTTCCTTATTTACAAACCTGCATATAAGGAAACAAATCCAAACACATCTAGAGAAGATTTCATTAGTTATTGTATAGTAAATATAACAGAATATTATTTCCAAATATAATTAAACTAAATAAGTCAGTATATAATATAAATTAATATACAATATAGTTTTAGATATTTTTTATAAATGACAAGATAAAATACGAATATATAAATATATTTCGTTGCAAGACTTCTCCTCTATTTTCTCCAATTTTGTGCTCCGTGTAATCCAAATTTACATTACGAGTGTCCATCCTCTTTCTTTGTTCTCAGATTTTCTCAATTACAAGTACATTTACTATTGGTCCCAAGTGGTAGAGGTTTAGAGGACGAGGGTGAATAAACCTCTAGTTTTTTCAAACTTGCCTTCGAAAACAATAGGTGAGTATGTTATGAGCTGTAAGAAACTAGTTTTTACAATAGAACTTACAATCGTTAGTTTCTATTTAACAATAAGATTGTAGTATGTTGTTATCTTCAAAACTTACAGCAAGCAATGCCTTATGAGTTTTGCAGCTGAAATACTTTAACAATAGTTTTCAAATAATGCAGTAGGTTTTAGCAGTTCAGTAAGTAAGTGGATTTTCAAGCACAATAGGGCTTGTACCAGGAACAAAGCTAGACTTGTTGCAAAGGGCTACTGTCAGGAGAAAGATATATATTTCAATGAAACCTTTGCTCATGTAGCCAAGCTCAAAACAATCATAATATTTCTGGCAATGCTACACACATGAGTTTTACAATCTATCAAATAGGTGTGAAAAGTACATTCCTGAACAGGCTTCTAGCTGAGGAAGTCTATGTTGAACAACCATCTGGTTTTGCAGATTCAACTGAAGAAAAAGTATATAGGCTAAGGAAGGCGATATTGCAGTATGTTTTTATCTTCAAAACTTATAGCAAGCAATGCCTTATGAGTTTTGCAGCCGAAATACTTTAACAATAGTTTTCAAATAATGCAGTAGGTTTTAGCAGTTATGTAAGTAAGTGGATTTTCAAGCACAATAGGGCTTGTACTAGGAAAAAAGCTAGACTTGTTGCAAAAGGCTACTATCAGGAGAAAGATATATATTTCAATGAAACCTTTGCTCATGTAGCCAAGCTCAAAACAATCATAATATTTCTGGCAATGCTACACACATGAGTTTTACAATCTATCAAATAGGTGTGAAAAGTGCATTCCTGAACGGGCTTCTAGCTGAGGAAGTCTATGTTGAACAACCATATGGTTTTGCAGATTCAACTGAAGAAAAAGTATATAGGCTGAGGAAGGCGATGTATGGCCCGAAGCAAGCTCCCCGAGCTTGTTATGATACTCTCTCGCAGTATCTAATCCAAAGCAGATTCCAAAAGGGAGTAGTAGATAAAACCTGATTTAGAATTCAAGATGGTAACAGTACTTTGTTAGTGCAAATTTATGTTGATGATTTTATTTTTTGTTCAACTAACAATGAATTGTGTAAGAAATTCTCTCAATTAATGCATAAAAATTTCGAAATGTGCATGATGGGAGAATTCAGCCTCTTTCTTGGATTACAGTAAAGTAGTTGGACGATTGAATCTTCATCAATCACTTATACAAATGAGCTTCTCAAGAAATTTGGGAAGGATAAGTGCTTCTCTGTAAGCGTCCCAATGAGCACATCAATCAAGCTTGGCAAGGATAAATACGACAAGGATGTTGACATCTCACAGTACAGGAGGCTGATCGGATCACTTCTGTATTATACAGCAAGCAGGCCTGGTATATTGTTCAATGTAGGAGTTTGTGCACGATTTCATGCAGCACCAATGGAGTCCCATCTCCTAGCAGTGATAAGAATGCTCAAGTACCTCAAAGGTACAACCGGAGTACGGCTTTGGTATCCAAATTTTCTACTCGCTCCATTACTTTTGTGTGTACCAAAGACAAAATCATAAATGTCTTCTTATTTTGGTTGCGTTGTTAGGCTCTTTGGATAAGCTAGGAAAACTTTGGCTAAAATGACTAAGATAAGAAATATACCACCCAATCACTCTCCCAATGATAATTTTAACAAGACTTGTAATTGGTCTTCTTCCCCTTCTATCCAACACTGAAAAGAAAAAACTCATTTAATCCACATACCAAGATTATATTTACATCACTAGTGGATATCAAAATATATTGGGAAAGTTATTTCATCTCTGCCTCTATTTGTTTTTAATCAGATAAAAGGACATGCTACGACTGTACAATATCTAAACTCACTTATTGAGTAGACTGTGCAGATCGAATCTTTTTTTCAAGGCAGAGATTCTACAACTCCCAACTCATTTGCTTTAACTACTCAACCCCTTTTACATGGCATCACAATTCTACCAACTATTTACCCCTTCTATAACGCCCTAATCTGGCTTGCTCAAATTGGAGATGCTACCGTGATAATGTACTAAATTTAGTTGAGTACCTTCAAATGAGCTCAGTTTGAACATTATTTGTGGAGGAGTTCTACAATGAATACCTTTGAATGCCTTTGGGTGACACATTGAGTGTTGGAGAAAATTTCATATTTGCTCTAGATTTTCCAACTTCTGTTGTGGTGTGAATTTTGGCGGAATATGACTCCCTATTTATAATTGTTAGGTGGAGAATTCTGATAGATGTAGTAGAATGAAAAAATTTGATTGGTCCTCCAGAATTTCATATATATCCAAAACCTAATGGATAATTAGATAATATCTGCAACACATTGACACATGGAGGCTTTTGATTGGTCAATGGAATATATATTAAGATATAATTTAAAATAATTATTTAACTTGGAAATTTTATTTAATTAATTCCTAAAATTGAAAATAGTAAATATAAATTGATATTTAATATATAATTTAAACAACATAAAAAATTATGTATCAACAAATGGCCCTCCTTCCCAAAACTTTTTCATAGACAACATCTATTGGAGTCTCGAAACCATTTTTGCAACTTCTTCAACACACATGGATGGTTTATACTCATATCGATGAACGTTCATTGGGATTTCATAAATACTTTATCCTCATATCAAGGAGTTTTTTTATTTAGGTTTAGATTTGGATTTAAGAGATAGTTATTCTCATATCAAGGAGTTATTCAATTGGATTGGTAGATAGTTTATTCTCATGTCATCAAAGAGTTCTTCATTTGACT
This sequence comes from Ajuga reptans, assembly GCA_032274785.1. Taxonomy (NCBI): domain Eukaryota; kingdom Viridiplantae; phylum Streptophyta; class Magnoliopsida; order Lamiales; family Lamiaceae; genus Ajuga; species Ajuga reptans. The sequence continues at coordinate 9,873 of JAUEKW010059799.1, forward strand.
TTGGTATGCATATAGTTTATACTCGTGTCAAGGAGCCTTGATTTTAATTTAATTTGTAGCCCTTTTAAACTCGTGTCAAAGAGTTTTGCTTTAAATTTGTAATTTTTAAACTCGTTTGAAGGAGCGTTGATTTGAATCTGATTGATAGACCACTTAAACTTGTTTCAAGGAGCCTTGATTTGAATTTAATTTATAGCTCTTTTAAACTCGTGTTAAGAAGCCTTGGTTTGAATTTGTAGACCTTTTAAACTCATATCAAGTAGCGTTTGAGGATTTAGTATTCTTTAGTTGACAGTTAGCTTT
>JAUEKW010060347.1:0-11647 GCA_032274785.1 Ajuga reptans
CCTTCTCCACACTGTATTTGATTTTAACTGTCCTTTTCCCTGCTGCAGGCCTGTTTTGAATTATTTTAAAGTTGCTCCTGCTCCATTTGAAAGAATAGTGCCGCATGAATCAGTTTCCATAGCATTAGCCAGGGTAATTTTTGAATTAAAACTATGCTTTTCCTTTTTACTATATTATCTATTGTAATTGACTTTCTTCTGTTGGCTAGTCATCATGTAACAAGCATCTCTTGTCTCTCTCATGACATATATTATGTCGGTAGCTTCTTCTCTACATTGTAATTTTTTTTATTATTATACGAAACCCACGAAGTATATAGGTGGATTAGATCAAGAAAAATAACATTCAGTCTTTATCTTAAATTGTTCCACTCGTAGATATAATTACAAAGACATCAGTCACATAGTTGTTTGAGTAGGTTGAACCCCTGGTCTTAGATCTGCAGATAATTCTTCACTTTCTACCGTGAACCGTCTGCTGTTGATTGATAGAATATAATTTTGCGGAAGCGCTATTTAAAAGGGAAGAATATATTTGCACTTCAATAGACTATCATTTGCTGTACAAGCTCCTCTTTTTTCTTACGGAAGATTAGGCACAATGTCTTTGCTGCTACATTTTAAAGGCTTCCTCAAGCATAATGTCCTCGCTGCAATATTTTGAAAGCTTTGTCTGTTTTTTAGGGACCCAATCAGTTGTTGAATGTCGTCCGGGCATCATATCGTTTTCTCATATTGGAGCCGGAGGTCTTCACTACGTTTTGGGATTGGTCCTGTTTTTTGGACCTTGTACAGCAGTCCACAGATCTTGCCCTGCTTAATCATGCTATGTTTAGGAATATCATTTTTGACCTGAGATGGTGCAGTGTTGGTATCTTATCGATGGCTTTGAGATTAAGTTTCAAAGCTTCTGCAAACCTGAATATTGACTCGGAAGAGGCTTTTCAGTGTTTTCTGCGGTAAGTTTACCTTAAAGGCTTACTGTAGGATATATACTTTTCAGCCTGTGTAAATGTTCAGTTGCAGGAGTTTGTGCAGAGGACGGGAATTACAATCATGTTTAGTATTCATTATCAGTATCGAGTATTGTTTTGTGAAAATTGTTTGGGAATAAGCATGACATGTAGGAACTTAAGTTTCATATGTTTTGACAGTATGATGGTAGCTAACGTACATTTATACATGGTTTACTTGCATGGTGGAAGTCATGCAATTTTGTGTTTCACATCTTTGTTACTATATCTTGGTGTTGTCTTTCGTATCTAAAACTTAGAAGAATATAAAGAAAAATGGATTACAAAGGCTACAAATAGTGAATCTGTGAAGAGGAAGCTATTTTGTTCTGAAGTTTGAAACTAATCTATTTTTACTATCTAAATTATAAATTTTCTGGATTTTCACCCCTATCCTTTCTTGTGAGTGTCTTGGAGTTAGGTTTCATATCTATACTGTTTTCAGATGGCAAGAATTTTGCATGGATGTATCTTTGGAGAAAGGAGGTTGGTATCTTGAGTATTCTGAAGAGACTGAGGCAGTAGTTGGAAAAAACACCAATCTCAAAGGTGATCTTGATTTGAAGCATACCCGCCCTTCAGTTGCTGTTGAGATATTTCCTTCAAATCAGATTGGCTTGTCGGATACAGGGTAGGTCTTACTTTTTTCCGGTGATAGAACATCTTTTCCCCTTTTTATTTATGTTTTGAGTCATTTGAAGTTCTTCCTGCCATATCAATATTCAAAAGCAAGTTATAGTGTGTTTTTCATGTTTCTGTCAAATGGGATGTGTTGTTCTGAAACATTGACTTCTATTCCAATCTCAACTTTCCTTGTAAGGCAAAACAGTGTTCTATTCTGTACCATCCTCTTATATGTTGTGCATAATTGTTGACATTCTGTACCTTAATTTTGTGCAGAGGTCCTGAGATGCCGTTTATCTTGACTTCTGCTCTGACAAAAAGTTTTGAGATGGTTTCTTTAGCTGTTAGTCAAAGGTGGCCTGTGCTTCTTTATGGTCCAGCTGGTGGTGGGAAAACTGCACTTATTTACAAGTTGGCCCATGACTACAGTAGTAGAGGTATGTGATTCAGTTGTAAGCTCTATAACACTTGCAGCAGAGTCATTCAGTAACAGCTTTCTTGCTTCAAAATTTTCGTCATTTTTAAAAATCTATGGTCTTTCTGTGAGGCTGCCTAAGGTCATGTGCTCAAATATGTAGCGCAAAGTGCATCCGCTCCTTCTAGCATTCTGTCACATTTTCCACAACTTTTACCGGTCTATATGTAGAACTGATAACCTAGGTTAGAAATGATTCCTGTTATAGGATACTTGGCGGATGTACAATTCTATTACACATATGTATGTATCTACGCATGTATATAATTTAATTATTAATTTGTGTCGTTAAACATCTGGATATTTGAGGTCCTTCAGTAGAATGAATAATTGCTATATGATATGAGAAACCCAAAATTAACATCCTAATCTGAGTTCAACATGTAGCTTTTGTTTCTAAAAGAGTATATATTATGAGCATACAAATGTTTATTTCAATACTGAAGATGCATGTCATATTTTCATGTGAATCTTATCTAGAGTGGTATAATTTTCGGCATACAAGCTCTTGCACATGAATGGACACATGTTGCGGTGTTGGATATTTTAATTTTGGTGAATCCTTTTATCATATCTATTCAATATAAAAACTACCTTTCTTAATGGATCCCTCTTCTGATATCTAACAATTAACTTCGAACAAAATAGTTTTATCCATTCACATGGACGAGCAGATTGATGGAAAAACATTGCTTGGAACTTATGTTTGCACGGAACAACCTGGTGAATTCAGATGGCAACCTGGGTCTCTCACTCAGGTTTGATTGAATAATGAAGTAAATTGAGGGCCCGAGCTTTTTTTGTAACCTATTAACAGAAACTGATTTACAGGCTGTCCTGAATGGTCTTTGGGTTGTCTTCGAAGATATAGATAAAGCACCAGCTGACATTCTATCAATCTTATTGCCTCTGTTAGAAGGTGCAATTACATTCTCAACTGGCCACGGGGAGGTAAAAACCTCTTATCTAATATCACTGATTTCCTAGAGAAAGCTTTAATGGGTTGCTGATGGTGCATTATTGATTTTTTTTGCCATACACTTAGGTCCTGCAATTTATTTTGCATTGTGCTTCGAGTTCCATACAGTATGATGCATTTGGATGACTAGGGCACGTGTATGTTGCTAATATAGTTCATGATGGATTCCTTAAAAGATTACTGAAGAAGGTTTTGTTATTAGAATACGTGCATAGGATTGGATATAAGAGTGTTCTAAGGTTGTCAAACCTTAGAAAGTTGATGGACATGATGCCATTTGGAATTTAGGCAGTTATTTCATGTTCTCTTTGTAGGTTGTCAAACCTGAGGAAGTTGATAGACACGATGGCATGCAGAATTTAGGCAGTTTTTTTCTTTTGTTTGTTCTATTTTTTTCTTTTCGAAATTTAATTTTGTGAGTTTTGGTCTCTTGTGATTTATTTTCGAACCTTTCCCTGCTGTTGCTTATATATTGCCAATTAACGTCCATGCACATTTCATACTACTATTATTGATACTACTACCACTATTATTATTATTGTTACTATTACTACACGGATCCATCAATTCTCTTACAGGGAGCCATCAAATTAATTTAGCGTGGAACATGTAAAGATTATATTGATGCACGATTGTAACTGCAATTTAGAGTGTACAATCTCTATATTTTAATACTTTAGTGCTCTCCAGATTTATGATATTCCTTGTTTTTTCACTCAGGTCAAGATATAACTTCAGCATCCCTTTCATAGATGTAATATATTTTCTTTTCTAGTAACATAAATGAATACTACTGATTTTCCATTGTTGGTTCGTTAAATTCTCTATCAAGGAAATGAGTCCTGCTCAGGTTAGCGTTTACACCATTATGTAGCCTTAGAACTTAGAAGTGATGAATCATCAAATATATGGAGACTACATTTATAGAGAATGAAAATAACCGAAAATCCTTCCTTTGTGTTTGTGTATCCCTATCTTTCTTTATGAGGGATCTTCTTCCTTTTTTATTTTTTGGCAAGACTTGCTTCTACGTATAAATGTTTTATTTTAGGCAATCTGGAAGATGCATCGAATTCATTTTAATGAAGAAGCATTTTTATGCAGGCAGTAAGAGTGAATCAGAGTTTTCGGCTATTTTCCACTGTAACAAGTGCTTATTCTGACACATCTCGTTTTATTGAAGGTTTGATTTGCTTCTCTTGTAGTTGGGTGTGCTATTAGTCGTTTTACAATAGCTCATAGATTCAATTCCCACATTTTAATCATCTTGTCTTTCACTTCTTTTTGTTGAATGAGGATTGATAAATGGTCCTCAAATCATTTGCTTTCAACTTTAAATAACTATATTTCATTGCGTTAGTGCTATATTTTGGTTCTTCCTGATATCCAATTATTACCTTGAAATACGAATAGAGAGAATCTTCTGCAATTTTTTATGTGCTTTGTAGTGGAAATAGTCTCTCCAATGGATAACTTGGAGGGATACCTGTTAGAAAATTATGATAAGCCATTTGCCGTACTTTGTGATTTTAGCTGTAAGTACGGTATTGGCAGACTATTTCTATCTGCCAGATTGCTTTTAGTTTTCATTTTGTCTGAGCAATTTAGTTATGTTAATCTATGTTCTTTTCATAAAATCACAGTCTTATGCTAAGAGAGGTTCATCACTGCCATCTATAATGTCGATAACTGATTGCACGGGAACTGCTAATATTAGACAAATACTTCCACTGTTGACAACAGGAAGACATACCTATGCTGCATAAGATAACTTGGTTTTTGTAAATGTGGAGCCTTACCAAATGATTCTGCTCTTGCAAAAACTGTGATTCTCTGAAATAGTTTATTTTAAAATGCCACTCCTCCATGAAATGATGCCTTTGCCTTTTCTGTTCCTTCTTCTTGTAATAGGTAGGAATTCACTTGGTGCTGTCTGGCGGAAGATAATGATTCCCCCACCCAGTAACCAGGACCTACTAAATATTGTGCTGCAGTGGTATCCTGAGTTGGAGCATCTCGCACAAAAACTCATAGGTTTGCTAAATATTTTTTTATCAAGAATACTCTGATGTTCTCAAACAATACTATTTATTATCTGTTATCTGATGCTCTCTCCAGAAACATTTGAAAGGGTTAACCAGCTTACAAGATTGCAACTAGGATTGACATCTTCTTCAAGTCATAATGATAGATTCACACTAAGGTAGATGCTTTGTCGTGAGCAAATGTTCCTTATATGTTTTGGCTGAAAGTATTAACTAACATCTCTGCAATGAAGGGATCTTCTCAAGTTCTGCAAAAGAGTTGCAAGTTTGGGGCTTTTCTTTGGGGGGGAAAGGCTGACCTCTTATGCCTGTGACAACATTTGCAAAGAGGTTGGATATGTGGCTATAATTTTCTGTGTTTCCTCATTTATCGGGAGAGTTTTGCGAAGAGTTTGAATGTAAATTTTGTCTCTTGATTTTCAGGCGATGGATGTTTTTGCATCCTTCAGTACTTCAGCTGGAAATCGGTTGACCATCATGAGAGAGATTGCTAGGTTCTGGGGTATTGCAGGCGTTGAAACTTTATATCCTGTTAACAGGCCCGTTATTCAGGTATTGCTCTTTTTGACGTTATGATATATGTGCCTATTATGTGATTGCATGTTTGTGGCTTTGTCTCGCTATACATAGTTTTACAGTCCTTGGAAATATGTGCAGGAACTGAAGTCTGAGTTCCGAATTGGGCGGGCCAACCTACGTCATGCTGAGATGGCTGTAAGTGACTGCATTTTTGACATTCTTTCTTGTGGCTATTTTATGGTATACTATTTATTAATAGTGTTTACGTTCCGTTTCTTCAGTTGAATCGGGACAGGAAGCCGTTTGTTGAGCTCCGCAGTTCAGTACATGCTCTTGAGAGAATCGCCTGCTCTGTTAAATTCAATGAACCTGTATTATTGGTTGGTGAAACAGGTACGGGGAAGACTACTCTTGTACAGACTCTTGCCTCAAGGCTTGGTCAGAAACTTACAGTTCTGGTATGTTTTCTGTTTAGAATTCAATATTCTGACCTCTGAATAGTGCTTGAACCCTTGGAAGTGAAAATTGGTAATTATAAATGTTATCTTGGTTTCAGAACTTGAGTCAGCAGAGTGATGTTTCTGACCTGTTAGGGGGGTTTAAACCTGTCGATGCACGGTTTGTTTGTATTCCACTATATCAGGAGTTTGAGAATCTATTTACCAATACTTTTTCTGCAAAGGTACCTTTTACTAAAGTATGGTGCTTCTTCTTTTGCCACTCCTTATGGACGAGCCTAACATTGTTGGTTTCCTTCTAGGACAACAATGCCTTTCTTGCTCGTTTGAGGAAGTTTTTAACTGATAAGAACTGGAAATTGCTGTTAAGTGGATTCCAGAAAGGCATCTGGAAGATAGTGGAAATAGGAAAATCCAGTACTGGCAAGAAGCGAAAGAGGCCTTTAAGTGAAAGTGAAGAGCTACTGAAAGCTTGGGAGTATTTTTCAATGAAACTTGAAAGAGCGAATATACAGGTTAATGCATCTGATGGAATGGTATTTTCGTTTGTAGAAGGAGCTTTTATTACTGCCCTGAGAAATGGTGAATGGATATTGCTGGATGAAGTAAATTTGGCACCTCCAGAGATCCTGCAGCGAGTTATTGGCGTCCTTGAAAATGAGAGAGGGTCTCTTTGCTTGGCTGAAAGAGGAGACATAGAGTATGTTAACCGGCATCCCAACTTTCGCATGTTTGCTTGCATGAACCCGGCTACTGATGCTGGCAAAAGGGACCTACCAATTGCCTTAAGAAGTAGATTCACAGAGTATTTTGTAGATGATCTGTTAGATGATGAGGACTTAGTTATGTTTATTAATCAGTTCGTTGATGACGACCTTTCATCTAGAGGACTAACAAGCCAGATTACGCAATTCTACAAGGCTGCAAAGGAATCTGAGGAAAGGATGCAGGATGGGGCTAACCAGAAGCCTCATTACAGTTTACGCTCTCTATATCGGGCATTGGAGTACTTGAAGAAGGCTAAAAGACATTTTGACTTAAAGAAGTCTATCTATGATGGATTCGGTATGTTCTTTGTGAATTCGTTAGATGACCCCAGTGCAAAACTAATGAACAGCTTAATCTGCAAGCATCTGTTAGGAGGTAAACCACCTCAACCAAACACTTTTGATAAATATTTGATCGTTAAAGAACATTCTGAAGCTGAGGAAAGATATGTCCTAACAAAGAGTGTTAAGGAACATCTTAAGAATGTTGCACGGGCAATTTTTATTGGAAGATATCCGGTCTTGTTGCAGGGACCCACATCTAGTGGGAAGACTAGCCTGGTTCGGTTTTTGGCTACAATAACTGGTCATGAGTTTGTAAGAATCAATAATCATGAGCATACTGATCTCCAGGAGTATCTGGGTTCTTATATCACTGATGCAAGTGGAAAGCTTGTTTTCCATGAAGGTGCTCTGGTCAAAGCTGTTCGTAAAGGTCATTGGATTGTTCTTGATGAACTTAACTTAGCTCCTTCAGATGTTCTTGAAGCTTTGAATAGATTGCTAGATGATAATAGGGAACTTTTTGTTCCTGAACTGCAAGAGACCATTCGTGCTCATCCAAATTTTATGTTGTTTGCAACCCAAAATCCGCCTGTTGTTTATGCGGGTCGGAAAATGCTCTCTCGAGCATTCCGCAATCGTTTCGTGGAGATTCATGTTGATGAGATTCCACAAGAGGAGCTGAGCACAATATTGGTAAAGAGGTGCGAGGTTCCTGAATCCTATGCAAACAAAATGGTTAAGGTCATGAAGGAGTTGCAATTGCACAGGCAGAGCAGTAAGATTTTTGCTGGAAAACATGGATTCATCACTCCGCGTGACTTGTTTCGATGGGCTGATCGTTACAGGACATTTGGCAACTCTTATGATGCATACTATTTAATGGCTGAAAGGCTGCGTGATGATGCTGAAAAAAGAGTTGTTAGAGAGGTTCTGGAGAGGCAGGGGATCAAAATTTCTAATGATGACTTGTACAAGCAGGTATTATTTACTTTATCCACATTCCTAATACTATAAGCAATGTATACTTATATACGTTATTTAGCTGTTAAGAGTACTTAATGGCCAACTGGCCAAGTATACCCTCTCATCAAGTGGGAGTTCATTAGGCAAGAATTTTTGTTACAGCCTCTTGTTGGAACACGAACTCAACAATTCATGGAATTGTAATATTTCTAGTGATACAATTAATCTCTGCCTGGGCTTCCGAGTGATATATTTAGATTAGGTTTATGTGCTTAGTGAATGCTTTATGCATAGGTTTCTGCTGGGGTTGGGTCAGTCAGTCAGTCTCATGTGGTTTCCACTTCCTATTGCACTTGGATCTTTGTATTATTTTTTTGCTTAGATTGGATTGCAAATATGCTATAGCATTCCGGTCAAATGATGGCCGGCTTTGTTTTGGCATGGTTATCACGTATTATGAATCGATAGAGGATGTGATGATCTTTTTCATTTTCCAGGAAGGCAATGGCGGTGAACTTGCTTTGAAGACCAATAACTATATAGATTCTGAAGATATTGGGAAGTAAGTTATTGTCCAGTTGCCAATGTAGCTATCTCCATTTCCTTATTACTTGAGTCCTCACCTTTTTTTGTTTTTGTTTTACCAGAATTATTTGGACAAAGAGTCTGAGGAGGATGTATTTTCTGGTTGAGCGGTGCTACAAGATGCGTGAGCCTGTCCTCCTTGTTGGTGAAACTGGTGGAGGGAAAACAACTGTATGTCAGTTGCTAAGTATCATGTTGGATTCCAAATTGCACATATTAAATTGCCATCAATACACAGAAACATCTGATTTTCTTGGGGTATGTCCTTTTATTTTATTAGCTTCTCTTGTGCTATTTTTCTCAAGGCCTCATGGCTCCTGCTTTCCTTGACAATTTACAGTTCTGAGGTCAAAGTGATGTAAATTTTTGTGTCTTACTGTTGCCCAGGGTTTCTATCCAGTGCGTGAGAGATCGAGAATTAGCGAGGACTTTCAGAATCTTTGTGAGAGAATCTCTCAGTCGAAGGCTGTTATCCACTTTCCTGGAGATGCTGTATGTTTATCTCTTTGTTCAATACTCTTGCTTTTAGTAAGTACTTGATTATATTTTAGTTTGTGGTTTATTGATTTCTTTTTATGCAGAAAATTTGTGTGGACATCAATCAGGCCTCTCACTCTCTTGATGTGATCTCTCAAATTATCAAGAGTTACAAAGAGTGTTCGGAATTGCATTCTGATGTCACTGCGAGTGATCTTGATTACATAGAAAACATATACCTGGAAATGTGCCAGCTTCAAAAGAAGTGGCGTACGATTTTTATGTGGCAAGATGGTCCACTTGTTCAGGCAATGAAGCTAGGTGACCTGTTTCTTGTCGATGAGATTTCTTTAGCTGATGACAGTGTTCTTGAAAGATTAAACAGTGTTTTGGAACCAGAAAGGAAACTGGTGAGCAATATGTAACATAGTTGTTTTATTCAGAATTTATGTTTGCTTTGTTAACAGCGGACATTATCTCAGAAATTTCGGAGGTGCAATCAAACTGGACATTTCTTGTACCGGTGGATTGTGTATAGGGGATTTACTATCTACCCATTTAATCAATAAAATTTCATGTTTCTACTAAAAAGAAGGGGGACCAAACAAGCTGCGTGTGTGGTGCTGGGGCATCCTATGATTATGCTTTTTATTTTTGTGGTTTACAATTAAATTTGCTGATGTCATGTTTTTGCCCTTGTTTGGTATTTTGCTGAAAATCTGCAGTCCTTGGCTGAAAAAGGAGGGTCTCAACTTGAGAATGTTGTTGCTCATCCAAATTTTTTCCTCCTAGCAACTATGAATCCTGGTGGAGATTATGGTAAGAAGGAACTGTCACCTGCTCTTCGTAATCGATTTACCGAGATATGGGTCCCTTCTGTTACTGATGTAGAGGAGCTTAAAAACATTGCTCTTCAGAGGTAAGCTTATCTTAAGAGCTAATAGTTAATATCCAGATAACATCAATAATTTCTTATGACATCTCTCACTGGAAATGCAGAATTTTGGAACCAAAACTTGCTGACATTGTGGATGTCATGCTAAACTTTTGGGAGGTATATTATTTTTAAAAATTTCATTTTTTTTTCTGTACACATGATTTGTTTTCCATTAGTGATCCCTGTAAATTTAATATAGAACTAGAAGACTGCTCAAAGTGTAAACAAATGTCATGCCTGAGTTCTTTTTATTTTTCTATCCCCTCACCTCGCCTGGTGCTTTCTATATTAGTTCATAAAATAAAGCAGAAGCTTCAATCGCTTTCTGGATATACATGTTGGATGAAGAATTCAAATTGTTAATGGTTCATATTCATATTACAATAATATTAATGCGATCATGAGCACCATAAAGTGTGTATATTGATTATTTCTCATTGTTGCTGCTTCAGTTTTAGCGTCTCAGAATTTATTACTGCAATTATAGTTTACAGCAGAAGCACTATGGATAATTTATGACGTAAAGAAAAAAATAGGCTGATAGAACTGGGGTCAGGTTTTCCAAACCATTATCGTAGATGTCTTTCCAACGACAAATGCTGTTGTAATGTCAATTTCTGATTTTAAGTGCCTTTTATCTTCTAAGTTGTCAAGTATTTGTAAGTGTAAAAAGTTTATTTCCTTGCAGTGGGTATCATACTCTTTGTTGGACTTCTGTTCTTCTTTGGTTCTTACTGATTCTACCTCTTGTTTTGCAGTGGTTCAACCTCTTACAGACAGGACGAATACTTACCGTTAGAGATCTCTTGTCTTGGATATCTTTCATCAATGTAACAGCAAAAAGTTTACCCGAAGAATCTGCACTTGTACATGGGGCATTCCTCACTTTACTGGATGGGCTTAGTTTGGGTATATTTCCTATATCTTATTGTTGATTGTCATTTCTTTGGTACAATTATGAGAGTTTTGTCACTTGCATGTTGGAAGATGATCAAATTATAGAGCACCTTGGTAGTTTGTGTTCTCCATTAGGTTCAATATCCCTTGACATCATTTTTCAGTTTCCATATTTGTTTTTTCTTCTTTTTCTCTTCCAAGCATTTGGATGACCATTTTCTCAACCTTGTTTAATTCTTTATAGTATGATCATTATGGCCAGGTGGAATTTTTTCCTGTCTTGGTGTCTCAGTTGGTCATTACGCTCTCTCAGTACCTTGGAGGTGTAAATTATCGGTTTCTATACCTGAAGAATAGCTCTTCTAGTGTCGGTTCACCTACATTTTGGCATAATGTGTTGTGGGTCCGACTGTCTTCTCATTTTGCAGTATGACAAATGTGAATGATGCAGACATAAGTAATGGTTGCTAATAGTGGGTTATTAAGTAAAAAATCTTTTTCTTGTTTAAATCAATATTTTGTTGGTTTTTAGTTGACTTTTATACAGTATGAATAGTGTTAGCCTTTACTCTATTGACGTAATTTTCTACTTATTGCATGTAGGATGACATCCACATCGATGT
>JAUEKW010060348.1:0-13193 GCA_032274785.1 Ajuga reptans
TTGGTATTCCGTAGGCAAATATAAATGCCTACGAAATTGAGATTATTGCCTACAAAATATTTCCTAGCTAATTAATTGTTTTCTTGTAGTGTGTTTTAATTGATCCATTAAGTTTTAAGATTTTATTTCAATTGGTCCATAAAGTTTTTTTTTTCAACTATTCCCTAATGTTTTAAAATTATTTCAATTCGTCCTTAAACTGTTACAAAAATTTATCTTAAGGCCCCTAGAAGAAAAATGTTTAATTTTTCAATATGATACTATTACCCCAAATGAAGGTGAACTATACTATAATATGGATCTGAACAAAAGTTTGAGATTATAATTTTTCAAGAAATTCATCCAAGGTCGAGGAATACTTTGAGATAATTTAATTTTAGTTGGAAATATGCTAATTTGATTTAGTTATTTTGGACTCTATGTATTTTGAAATTTAAGTAAAACTTAATATTATCAAAGAAAGGACTTTAAGATATTATTTTTTAATACTTTAAGGGCCTACAAACATAAGTGATACTTTGAGGACTTTTTTAGAACAAAAACTAATACTTCAAGGACCTTTTGAAACAAAATAATACTTTGAGGACATTTTAAAATAAAGTTCATACCTTAAGGACCAAAAAATATATTTTGTCAATTATTTTGTAAGGTGAATGAGTGGGTCCTTCTAGAGCAGACGTGGACTGTGAATAGATCGTATCATATCTAATAAAAAAAATACTCTTACTTAATGCAAGTGACATTTGGATTATTAATTCCAAATACTCCAAAATAAATAAAGGTGTAAAAAATCATTATGGGTTTAAATTTCATTTTTAAGAAAATTTAAAATTTTAATTAATTGTGTGAAAAATGAAAATGAGATGTTAATAAATTTAAATAAAATTTACAAGTGTTGAATAATAATAAAAATAAGGCCAAATTAGTTGCTGCGATTCCACGATATCATAAAAAATAAATTAAGCACAGAAAACTATTGCACCGAATAATAAATAATTAAAAAAATGCATATTGCCATGTGCCTCCCAATTTAATGATGGGCTTCTCTCCCAACTACCAAATCATATAATTAATTAAATCATTTATAGCCCCTAAAAAAAAAAAAAAAAATCATGTATAGCTTCAATTGACCACCACATGGTGCAGATTTTCATACTCCATCAGTTTCATAAAAATAATTACATTTCAACTTTTATACGAATTAAAAAAATTATTTCTAATATGTTTGGAAAAGTAAATTTACTCACAAATTTCCTTTTATACCCTTGTTCATTTTGAAATATGTCGAATTAATAATTAGTTTCGATAGATATTAAATAAGAGTATTTCTAGAGAAACTACACCTTATTATTAATAAGGAAAATAACTATAATTTGGGATTGATAAAAATAAATTTGCTGGGCTATTTTCGTGATGTGGAGGTTGGAGGGAGTATTATATTTTTTGTAATTTCTTAACATTTCGTTAACACCTCTAATCAATTTTTAATATTAATTATTGTTAAGTCTTAATATATTATATAGTATATGAATTAAGTTTCTTTAGACTCACTAAGCCATGATTTAGGATCATGAGGTAATTTAAATTACAAATTCTTAAGGGTATATTTATTTATGGATGGAGTGAGACGTGGAAAATCTGGACATGAAAGTTTAATTGTATGAATTATGATATAATATGTGTTTGGGATCAAATACGGTAAAATTAATAAGATATTATCAAATGAAAATTAAAAATGATCAAAATGGAAAATTTTTATTTTTAGTCCTGTGACTTAGGGCTAGTCCAAAAAAAGTCATGTATCTTGCGTAATTATAATTTTAGTCATGTAAGTTTCGAGAAATATTCAATTTGAGGACAAATCCCGCCGAAGGTCACTAATTTCGTCGGAGTTGTTGACATTGAGATTCTGGTAAGGATAATTGAGCAGATTATGGTTGAAAACTCCAATTTCGTTGCGTGATTTGTCCATAAATTAGTGGTCTAGGTACAAAACTATGGTTCTGGTAAGGATAAATTGATTAGATTATGGTTGAAAACTCCGATTTCGCTACGTGATTAGTCCTCAAATTAGTGACCTAGGTACAAATCCAGCCGGAGGTCACTAATTTCGCTCCACGTCAGCAACTACGACGAAATTAGTAACCTCTGGCGAGATTTGTCCTCAAATTGGATATTTTTTTAAACTTACAAGACTAAAATTGAAAATACGTAAAATACAGGACTTTTTCTGGACTCGCCCTAAGTTACATAACTAAAAAAGAATTTTTCCATGATCAAAATATATAAAATTTCTTTTTTATAATAATTAATAAATTTATTTAAATTAGATTGTCTCGTCTATCTAGATGGAAAAATTTATAAACAAACATAGCCTTAAAAAATCCGGCAGGTCATTGAATTTTCTTCTGGTCTTTGATTTTATTTTATCAATCGCAGTCTATGTATGGATTATATTAATTTAAAATGTAGAGACGCTTTGTTCTTGCGTTACTCATAACTCTAGAAATTGACAATTCTTGCACTCTTTCTTAGATTTTTTAACCTAGACTATGACTTGCAAGGCAACAAGTATTGGTAACAAGAACACTCAAATTTAAAGTTTCACTACAAGAAAAACTCTAGAGACGGAAAAATCCGCCTCTAATCACATGATATATGTTTCTAAATTAAAGTAGTGACGGAATTGAGACGAAAAATGTTTGGTTACCATAATGCTCGTCACTAAAATTTAGAGACCGATTTATTCCGTCTCTAAATTTATTGACGGAATTTCCATCTCTACTGTGAAATTAATTAGAGACCAAATTACCTATAGAATAGAGACGGATGATGTATGTCTCTAATATTCGGTTGCTATTTTGTCACTAATCGGATACTAATGATTTTTTGTCATTCTCCGTCACTATTCTATTTCTATTTCGTTTTTATTTAGTAACCGATATTATCCGTTACTAATTTTTGCCTCTAATATTTTGTTTTACAATTTTTTATACGCAAATTGTATAAGTAGGTCCATCAACTATCAAGTTTATTTCAAAAAGTCCCTGAAGTTGACAGGGAGCGTGTGAAAAAGAATTATATGCACAAGTGGAATATGTTGATTCTAAAAATATCAGAAAGAGATACAAATTTCGTCCACCTACGTCTCATAAGTCATAAGGGCTTAAAATAACATTGTTTGATATAGTTCAGGGACTACTTAAACAAACTTATAGTTTAAGTACCTTCCAGATCAAAACTTGATAATCTTAAGGACCTAATGATATACTTTGCTTTTTTTTTTTTCTTTTTTTTTTCATCGACAAATTTTATTTACAAGAACTTATAGCAGGACAATTTCATTTCGAAATGCAATGAAATTGACCATCGAATTAACCGAACATGCTTTGGTAAAGTACGCATATATAATATTGTGCATAGTGTTCGGCTAACTTATTAAAAATATCTTATAAGTTCTAACATCTTATCAGATGTTTTGAGAGCTTATAAGATGTTAAAAGGGTGTTTTCTCCTGCTTATTTAAAGCAACTTTTTGGCTTTTAGCTTTCGAAAAGCTATTTTAGGTGTTTTAGAAAACTGCTTCTGCTTAAAAAAATAGCTTTTGGTCAAAAGTTGCAAGTAGTTTTTACTTGCTTTTACAGCTTTTAGTTACTTTTTTTAGTCAAAAGCACTTTTATCTCAAACACTATCTATTTTTACTTATAATTGATTTTCCCACAATCTCTAATTTAATCACTTTTCTAAAAGCAAAAGCAAAGAAAAACACCCCCTAAATCTTATTTAAAAAATAAGTTGTTAGAGTGTTTGGTTATAATAAGATGATTGAGCTTATAAGATGTTAGTAATGATATTTTTGTAATTAAAATAATACAATTTAAAGTAGTTAATCAAAATAAGATCTTATTTGAGAAATAAGTTGGACCACCCATATTTTTTTAAAAACAGCTTATTTTGGGATGAAATAAGATCTTATTTTAAAAATACCACCAAATACATTGAGTGCACTTATAAACTCTTAAACATCTTATAAGATGTTTTGAAGAGCTTATAAGTTAAACCAAATACCCTCTAAATCTTATGAGTTGGAGTCTTGTCCGTGGTTTACTCAACCACCGTTTCGGTGTCATTTAATGTTGGTTGCTTCCAGTAATTAGCAATGAAAATTTTCCTTTTAAAAAAAATCTACGCAACTTGAACAACCTTAAAAATAGAACGGGCTACTAAAAAACAATTTTTTGAAGTTCAATTCCTGAATAAAAGAAAAAAAAAACTATATTTAAGACTTTGCACTTTCAACTTTTAATTAAAAAAATGGTCCTTTGTACTTCTAAATATGTTTATTTAGAACAACACTAAACACTTTACATAAAAGCATAGTAACATAATTAGACGAAATTAGGAACATTTGAACCCACATATCTTTTCTTTTTAATATGACAACATAAATTATAGTAAAATAAAATATGAAAGTTCAATATATAGTAGTAATAGAAATAAAATAATTGAACTTTGGGAGTCAAAAATTTAATTCGACTTAAATAATGATGGTGAATTATTTCAACGAAATGACCACGTAAAATTAAATAAGTCAGTGGGCAGTTTGAGACCACCCACCAATCATTAAGACAGAGAGACAACCTAAATATTAAAAAAATGAATATTAATTAATAGAAAAATGTAAAGAAATATTAATAAAAAAATAAATAATAAATAATGGATAAGGGGGGTACAGTTGGTAGTTGTTTTGACATATACAGAAGCTTCCAGCTCCTTTACAGCACATAACATTCTTCTTTTATCGAAACTCCTAGAATCTCTTGCTAATCTCTCGTCAAACCAAAACACTAATTTTAATTCCCACCTAATAATCCACCCACATGTATTTATTGTCTTATTATCACACCCAGAGCCAAAAATATAGGTGGCAATTCGGTAGGACCAACGTCATATATTGGTTGGGTCGGCCAAAATTTTATCGGGACAAAAATTAGTTAAAAATGTCCGACCCATCATTTCTAAAATATATTATAAGTTTTGTATTGGTCCTCGACCTATTGAGGTTTTGGTCAATTAGGTCGGGCTTATTGAGCCCAATAGTAATTCCGTCCAAATCATATGGCCCAAGCCACCTAAAACATTGGAATGGATAGACATGACTTATTTTATCACGTAAAGAAAAAGAATATAATACATATATATATATCAATATATAATATGTGTATAACTGTATATATATGTAGCCCGGTGTGTCTATGATTAGGTCAAGGTAAAATGCCTTTCGGCGATTGTTAGCAACGAGATATTTTTGTATCGGAACATTTTAGTGTTTCATTTCGAAATATATATATATAAAATAATATGAATATACTTTAAAATATTGTTAGTACTTAATATATAAATTAAATATCACATAAATAATTTCAAATCTTATTTGTTAGATTGTAATGTTAGTTCAATCGGCATTGACGATTTTTGAGTCTATGGGATTTAGACTACACTAATTCGAAAGAAGAAATTCGGACAAATCACCTAAAAAATCACTGATATGTAGTCTATTATGCTTCATTTGTCTCATAATGAGAGTCTTGTTTACAAAAAATCTTCTCCAAAAGAGAGCTATATTTCAAAAATCAATGTCTCGTTTTACTAGTACAGGTAAAAAATTTATAATATTTAATTTCACGAATTAATTAGATACAATGAAATAAGTCAAAGAAAAAGTCGTGTGAATGCGTTTGATGTTTTTTTTAGAGAGTTACACATTTATCGAATTGACAAAAATAAAAAGTTATACATTTTCAAATATGACTCTTACTATGAGATGGAAGGAGTAATACTTTAAATATTTCATTTTAATATATATATGGGGAAAATTACATATTACCATTCGAACTTTACGTGTTTTTACAGTTGGCCATATAATTTTTTTTGTTGCAATTCACGATCAGAACTTTTGATTTTATTGCAAATTATCATCTGAGAGAAATCTCAGCCGTCAATAGTTGGACATGGCTGAGATTTGTTCGAGATGATAATTTGCAACAAAACAAGTTTATATAGCAAACTGTAAAAACACGTAAAGTTTGAATGATTATTTGTAATTTTTCCTATATATATTATTTCGGTCATTCTAAATAAAAAAGATCGAGAAATTGAAAGAGATAGAATGACTACCAAAACGTTCCGTCTTTATGACCGGAATGGAACGCGGAAAAAGAAATCAATAAGTATGGGTCAAACCCATGCAAAAAACCATATTCTTTGCTGACTCAACACTAAAAAATCTATCTTCATTTCTCATAAAACAAGAATTTACAAGATTCTTAACGATAATCCTCTCAATAATCACGGATTATCTATTTTAATCACGTCGAAGACTCCCTGTAATATAATTCTAATAAGATTGTCATTTATGTGGGACCAACGACAAATGGAAATCTCTGGCAGGGGCTAACTCTATGGCACGTGCGTCATTCTTGACCAGCCTTTTCTCCCAATAAGAGAGAGAAAGCACTCCTCTGTAGAGAGAGAAAGTAAGAGAGAGAGAGAGAGAGAGAGAGAGGAATTTGGTGAGCAACGAGCGAAGGTAGGCTGCGAGAAAAATGTGGGAAGACTCCATTTGAAACTGTGAAAAGCAAAAAAACGCTCCAATTTTCATCACATTTCATACCCCCGAACTTTCCTCATTCTTCATTATTTGGAGGGGGTCTTCAATTTCACGCTTCAAATTTGGATTCTAGTTCGCTTTTTCAGAGCCTTCTATTGTTTTTTCTGTAGAAGGCTCGAAAAATTCATTCATACATCCTTCATTTTCTGTAAATAATTCAAAAAAAAAATTAAGGATGATCAGGTGGTGGGTGTTATCCCTCCAATTGGCGGAGCTGTGTGTGAGTTCTCTGGTTCATATGTTTTATGGATTCTATATATTTAGTTCAGCTGTGGCTGGAGATCTCTCGCAGATGATAACCGATATCATTTCTAAACCTAATTTGGAGCTAAAAGAGGATCCGGAAAAGTCCACCAAAGCTGACGATTTGCCTCCAATCGTGTTAGTTCATGGCATTTTTGGCTTTGGAAAAGGGGTATGGATAACCATTCTTCAACTTACAGTTTCCGATTATTTGCAGTTTCTCTAATGCCCTAAAATCACAGGTTTGAGGTTTTTTTTTTTTTTTTTTTTTTTGCTTGTTCTACAGAGATTAGGGGGTATGTCTTATTTTGCTGGAGCAGAGAAGAAGGATGAGAGGGTTCTCGTGCCTGATTTAGGCTCATTAACTAGCATATATGACAGGTTTGTGTATTTGTGTGTGTGTGTGTGTGTGTGTGTTTACTTTTTTTTCTTTTCTGGTTTTCATTACAGTTTGATTTATGATTTTTTTAGCTTGATTGGTTTGTGATTTTGTAAATGTTAGGGCTAGAGAGTTGTTTTATTACTTGAAAGGGGGGCAAGTTGATTATGGAGAAGAACATAGCAAGGCTTGTGGCCACTCTCAATTTGGTAGAGTTTATGAAAAAGGTCTGTGAAAGAGAAGACAATAACCTCTCTCTCTCTCTCTCTCTGTTGCAATTGCTGATTTATATAGTTGGGAAAAATGCAGGGCATTACCCGGAATGGGATGAGGATCACCCGATTCACTTTGTGGGGCATTCGGCCGGAGCGCAGGTTGTTCGGGTCTTGCAACAAATGCTTGCTGATAAGGTAAGTATTCTTGGAAAAAAATGAGTTAGATATTAAAAGAACAATCTCAGAATGGAAAGCCTGTGCAATTTCAGGCATTCAAGGGATATGAAAACACTTCACCAAACTGGGTGCTAAGCATAACTTCATTGTCTGGAGCATTCAATGGCACAACAAGAACCTATTTGGATGGAATGCAGTAAGTCTTATCTATGTTAAGATTCTTACACAAAATATATCTGAGGTTTAATTTTGCTGCTTCAATAAAGTCAGGTTATTAACATATTTATTTGTTGTAATGTGTATATTTAGAGGTCTTAATTTCATAGGTAGTGTGGTAGGGATGGTTATTTGGATTATCAGGTCGGGTTCGTGCTCAATTTCGGGTTGAAACATACGATTATCACATTTTAAGATAAATTATTATTCTAAAAAAGAAAAAGAGAGAGTATTGATTTTGGGTCGGGATTGGGTTAATTGTGTTTGTGTCGGGTTGGTTTCGGATTTCTCTCAGTAAATTCGGATAGAGTTCATGTAGTGGTGTCGGGTCAATGATTGGCACCCCTAATGTATATGCTATTCTCTTTTCATCTTTAGTATTTCGATCACTTACTAGTAATTTTGATCGCTCATAGGCCAGAAGATGGGAAGTCATTGAAGCCCGTCTGTCTGCTTCAGTTGTGCCGGATTGGAGTAATTCTTTATGATTGGTTCGACGTCCAATGGCTGAAAAACTATTACAACTTTGGATTTGACCATTTCAACTTGTCTAGGAAGAGAATGGGGATTTGGGGTCTTGTTAGTTGCCTCATGGGGAAG
The DNA here is from genome assembly GCA_032274785.1 of Ajuga reptans. Taxonomy (NCBI): domain Eukaryota; kingdom Viridiplantae; phylum Streptophyta; class Magnoliopsida; order Lamiales; family Lamiaceae; genus Ajuga; species Ajuga reptans. Next base: position 8,501 of record JAUEKW010060348.1, read on the forward strand.
ACTGGTCCATTTGCATCTGGAGACTGGATTCTTCCCGATCTCACGATCCAAGGATCTATCAGATTAAACAGCCATTTACAAACGTTTCCGGATACATACTACTTCAGCTATGCCACCAAACGTACTAGGAAAGTAATGGGCGTCACAGTTCCCTCTGGCATTTTCGGAGTACACCCTTTGCTTTTCATCCGGGTCCTGCAGATGAGCCAATGGAGACACCCTCCCGATGTCTCTCCTCCTTTTAAAGGCTATCGGTGAGTGCCACTTCATAACTGTGCTGTCGTCTCTGCTGGTTCCCCGGGGCATGACACCTTTGTCTGATGATAAGCAGTTTCAATTCCTTTGGTTCTAGCCTAAAAAACTGAATTTGTTTACAGGGACGAATATTGGTGGGACAATGATGGAGCACTCAACACAATTTCAATGACGCACCCTCGTTTCCCAGTTGAACATCCTAGTCATCTTGTTGTAAAAGATTCGGAATGCCAACCTCTACAACCAGGCATCTGGTGTGTGTGTCTCTCTCTCTCTCTCTTTGACTGAAGAATTTCATAGAATGCTCAGAGTTTTTTTTTTTACCAGTGTAACAATAAAATGAAAATCCTCACAATCTTAACAATGATGGTGTATGTAAACTATATTATGTTACATCTTCTGTAACTAGTGTTGATACCGATACATACACTTCTTGATTCAAGACGGAAAGTCTAGTTGAGAATACGATACGTTAGTTAAGCACACGGATGGATCGTTGACACTAATGATTGGTGCAGGTATTACAAGATTGTGGAAGGTGACCACATTCTTTTCATTGTCAACCGGGAAAGAGCCGGAACACAATTCGATCTCATATACGACAGCATTTTTGAGCGCTGCAGAAAGCATGTATTCAGGAAGACTCCAACATTGCCAAATGAAGTGAACAGCCAATAGACTTCATACTTGTAAATCTCTCACACTTTAACTGAATGAGATTTTATTTTTATTTTTTATTATAAAGAAAAAGGTAGAATCCTCCCATTTTTCTTTTCGTCTCTCTCTCTCTGGCTTTGGTATCATCTTAGTGGATGCAAGCAAATGTAGATGTGTGCTTGCTTTTTTAGCTTATGCCCTTATTATTTACTGCTTTGTAGTTATAGGCATTTCAGATAATTGTAATGGACTAGACAATAGATATTGAATTACTACCAAGAAAGCTTCAGCATTTCTTTGGTCTGGTTTTATAACCATAACTGCTTCTAGGGTAGACGAAGCTCCTCTGAGTGTATGAAATTGAACATTTATGTGACAACTATAGCATATAGGGGTGGTAATTCAGGCTGTCCCCCTCGGCCCGAGCCCATCGGCCAATGCCATATGTCGGGCTGGGTTGGGTTGAGTTGAAAATTCTTCGTGCTAAAAAATGGTGGACAAAGTCCGATCCTTCCCCTAGTACTAAGATTTGTCGGGTTGGGTACGATCATACCATACATCACATGTGCCCTTGAATAGGAAGGAAGGCAGAGCCTATGCCCTGTGGGCTTTTTGTAAGGCAATAATGGATTTCAATCTCAACAGATTGCCCACTACAAAATTATTATTGCAATGTGTAAAAGAAATTAGGCCTTCCTTGCCTTAAGTCGTGTTTTCCTTTGCTTTTGCTTTTGCTTTTGAAAAAGTGATTAAATTAGAGATTGTGGGAAAAATTACTTATAGGTAAAAGTAGATAGTGTTTGAGATAAAAATGCTTTTAACTAAAAAAATAAACTAAAAGCTGCAAAAGCAAGTAAAAACAGCTTACAGCTTTTGACTAAAAGCTGCTTTTTTTTTTAAGTAGGAGCAGTTTTTCAAAACATCTAAAATAATTTTTTTAAAGCTAAAAGCCAAAAAGCAGCTTTAAAAAAGCAGGTGAAGCAACTTTTTGGCTTTTATCTTTAAAAAAGTTATTTTAAGGGTTTTGGAAAACTGTTTCTACTTAAAAAAAAAAAAGTTTTTGGTCAAAAGTTGTAAGATATTTTTATTTATTTTTGCAGTTTTTAGTTTCTTTTTTTAGTTAAAAAACTTTTATCTCAAAGACTATATACTTCCACTTATTAGTGATTTCCCTCGATCTCTAATTTAATCACTTTTCCATTTTCCTTTTCATTATTATTATATTTTATTTATTTCTTGACCTATTAAACACTATTAGTTGAGCGTGTAAACTATTCACAGTCCACCAAATTTCTCAACGCATCATATAAGCAAAAAATACCTGTGCATTTCTTAAACCACTCTGCAAATTTTCAACTTTACCCATTTTATAAAATCAAATCAAATTGAAAAAATAAACAAATAAGACTATTTATTTAAATGAAACATAAAATAATGAAAAGAAAAAGAAAGAAAAGGAGTGGCCAGAGAGGAGTATTAGTTTTAATTAGTTTGGGCCATCATTTTTATGTTTGGGCCATTTTCAATATAGTTGGGCCACTTCTGTTAAAGAACAGAAGCTGGACCATATTATTGTATTGGGTTTGTGTGGATAATTAGTAAAATAGATTATGTTTTAACCAAATAATTTCGAAGCATGCATTCAATAAATAATTAACCAAAATACGTTATATAAAATTTATACAATTTTCTTTATTTTCAAGTAAAATATGTTGATTTATTTCAAATTGCATGATGATAATAATAATCATATACATCTACATATAAATTATTTATCAATATGTTTTTTAATGGTTAATTCTATAAATAATTTAAAAAAAAAATGGTCACTGTTAATTACTTTTTAATTTATTGTTCAAGTGGGCTTAAAACGGAGTGATCCAACATACTAAGTTACAAATTTTAATGTTTATTTTTACACAAAATGGTTCCCTTAACTCAATGGTGGAAATGTTTGTATAAGCTCTTCAATTATTAAAAAGTTATTTTAGGAGTACCTTAGTTATTATTATTTTTACATGGCAGCAATTTCTATTTATAAAGATAGCACCTAATATTTTCTGTAATTCCTATACTTTTGTTTATGCTCCCTAGAAATTCAACTCTTTCTTTGACCTAAAATGTAGAGAGCGGTCAAAACGAATTTGGATATCCTACTGTACAACATATGCTGTGGGTTTTTTTTTTTTTTTTGCAAGAGATGGCAAGATTAGTCCGGCCCGATATGTCGGTTCATCTTGTTCGTATTTTAGATAAGTTGGACTATAGAATTTTGTACCTAAAGTATAATCGGGCCTAACTGACCTGACCTAATATGTCAAAAGTCCGACGGACCTCGAGTGGGCTGAAAAATCGTAGTATATTTCAGATGAATTGACCAGGCTTTGCTTACTATTTTTTGGTCCAATGAAATTTGAGCCGATCCGGCCTAGTCCAACAGGTTGGGCTGGGTGGGCCGGGCCACCGAATTGCTACCTCTAGTTTTTAGTTTTCATTTAAAGAAATTGGAAAAATACTAATACTTTATATTGAGGTTAACCCATTAAAATAATTGCGGTATTTTACAACATAAAGTACTAGTACTTCTCTTATAAAAACACCATAGCACAGTTGTGCACAATCGAAAATCCAAACTGGGACAAAATATATCACAACCACTCATTTATTTAGGGCCTATAACTATAAGCCAATGTTTAATAGGCAAGAACTTAAATTTTGTATGTGATAATTAAGTTAATATTTTGCTTAGATCTTCATATGACTTCTTGATTTTCATATGGTTTGTTTTTGCATATTTTTGCATTCTTGCAAGAAATAAAACCTAACAATCTTTACTAAAGAAACAGTTTATAAATAGTAAAATCGTGCAAAAAATCAGTTTCCAAATTCAGTTTCTTTTAGAAACTATGGCTATGTTTGATTAGGGTTGCCCCCAGCCGGTTGACGTTGAGGGCAAAGTGGTGATGTTTGGCATGGGTAAGGTTGATGGCATTATTTGGTTGTGTTAGGTTGGCAGTTGCGTGTTTTTTAACTTTCCTCTCACTTTTATAATTGAAAAGACAGGTTTCTCTCTCTTCTCTCTCTATTTACCCCCAACATATTTACCCAACCAATAGTACTTCAGCCTTCCCCAGCCGCAATCAAACATAGTCACAAAAAATAAACCTTATATTGCTTACTATATATAAGTTGCAATTTTTTTGTTCCCACATACTTGCATAAAATATTTTTTGCTACTACAAATACTTCTTTTCTTTTTTCTTTTTGCCTATATAGTACGTTTAATAGTTGCGAAAATATATATATATATATATATAAAATCTCATGCAAACCAAATGCGTCCCCCTCTTCGGCACCCAGCTGAAGTGTAATGATCGTAGGGATGACAGTTGGGTGGGTACCTGCTAAATTAAGGCTACCCAAGTTCTAACCATTTAAATTTTATATTACCGAAATCCATTTAAAAAGATACTTATAATACCCAAACCCACCCAAATCCATTTACTAAAACTCGCCGGGTACCCTAACCCACCCAACATATATTTAAATTTTAAAAAAAAATTATATAACGGGTTATCTAAACGGGTATTGAACCGACATCCTAACAACCCATCAATATAAAACAAACATGACATTAAGAAATGAGAGATGAAAAACAAAAAAAATCACAATATGTCTACCAATTAAAAAATAAAAAATATACTAACGTCGTACAATCATTTAACACGACAACAATAAAAGTTAGTTATTAACTAATAAAATATCAGACAATTTGCTTCTA
>JAUEKW010060458.1:0-13193 GCA_032274785.1 Ajuga reptans
CTGTTTAAGTATTGTTATTGTTACAATTAAACAATGGCAAGAACCACAAATTCAATAAATGATTGAACAAGCAAACCCATACAGCAAGCTCAAACCCCACCCAAATATGATGTCACCGCCATCTTCTCTACTTGAGTTTCTTGGTGCAACTCCTTGGTACATGTGTGCTATGGAAGTTTGGTTCCATAGCAACCGTAATGGGCCGTCTTCCAGTCGGCTTTTCTGCCTTTCTAGGTTCCGAAACAACTTCAGGCGAAGCCTCGTGTATCACGTCAAGTTTTTGACCTGGAATTAGGAAAGGAATAATTTCCTGCTTTGTTGAAACGACCCTGTAAAATATAGGTGTTACACATTATTCTTTGCGCATAGCGCGTATAAGAATTACGATGAAACAGAATTGTGACTCACCCTTGAGGCCTAATAGAATGTGTGGGAAGAGGCGACGTGATTTTTCTGAACTTCTCCAACCGTTGCATGGCATTGCTTCGAAGAGGGGAAGCAGCTATCTGTTTCCGGTCGTGATGTTTATTACTCTCTGCTGTAACAGAAACTGATGCTTTTGATCTCCCCTGCCCTTTTAGAGTCTTTACACCTATGATCATACTCCCTTTCTACAAAAGTTCAATGTTTTTTACATCAATTTACATAAGCTTCACTCTCTTCTATTTTTCGTTATATTAAAAACCAACTTCACTTCTCCAACTCAGAGTTCAACAAACAACTGGGGGGGGGGGGTGTAATGAGGTAAAAGAGATGCTCACTTGAATATCATTCACTTGTTTCCTTTGCAACTTCCCGACTGGTGTGCTCAAACTTGCTGCGGCGCTTTGAGGAGTTAGGGAATCGGTTCTTCTCTCCAGGATAGCTTCTCTAAGAATTCCTCTCTCCTGAAAATTTCAATGTCATTAGATTTATGATAGCTCCTTCGACAAAAGAGATGCTACTCAGAGATTCTTACATCAGTTCTTAGTCTAAAAGGTTTCGGGTTTGTAGCCTTCGGTTTCTTGAGCTTCATCACAGTACCAGATGAACCCTCGTTTAAAATCTTGTTCCGTGATTGTTGAGTAACCTATGCCACATCAATAGTACAGTGCAATCAGAAAAAGTTGATATGAGGTAATAAATAGCAAGCAGCAATAGTACAGAACATAAATTTCCATGCAAATAACAAACCTTTTTCTGAACTGAACCATGTTTGTCGTGCAAGCCAAGGATTTTTCTTCCATTTTCCTTCAGATTGGTGTTAATTCTACAAACAATACAATACTCATTAGCACAAGTTGGATACAATTCAAGAAAAAAAGAAAATGAAATGGAAAAGTTTGCAAGCAAGTCAGAGAGACACAACAAACCTGTTCCCGTCAGAGGCTGAAGCATTTTCTTTGTCATCACTGTCAATAAATTCATCTCCGTTTCTTTCCCCTTCTGAAGAATTATTCGCATTTAAGTGGTCTTCCGATTCTCCAGAACTTTCTAGATTGATGTTTTCGTTCCTATTGTTGCTATTATTTTCCTCTTTTTCAGCAGCTCTAGATCTTGAATTATTACTTTCCAAATCATCCGTTGAAGCAGATTCGCATTCTTCAGGACGACATTCTTGAAGTCCAATGACATTCTCAGCCAACTGTTGCTCACCATCACAACTTTCGTTGTTCTTACTGTTATCGGTTTCATCACTTCCCAACAGCGACTTCTTGGAGGCCTGTTGTTGTAATAACTCTCCTTTGACCTTATTTTTAACAGATTTTCCAGATTTAGCTTCTTTATTCGTGCAAGTTTGAGGTTTCTCCGGCTTTCTTTGCACCTTACAACTGCTTAGCTGTTTCCTTGACAAACTGTTACCCAGATTCTTGGGTGATTTACTAGAATATCCCAACGCCCTCTTCTTCTGACTTGAAATCTCAAGCTTGTTCATTCCTTCACATAACTTTGAGATGGGCATACGCAGTTCAACGGAAGTCTTCACCTTAATAGCTTTCTTTGGAGAATGAAAAACCAGAGCCTTTGCCACTACTCTACCTTTTCCCACTTCAACATTCACAGGTTTTGGATTCTGAACACTTCTAAACGAGCTTTGACTAGGTATGCTTCTTTTGTTCCTTGGAGTTGTAAGATACTTCGCTGCAACTGGCTTTGTCTTAATCAACGGCGTAGAGCCACTCTTTGAAAGAGGCTTGACGACCCTCTTCTTTTCATCAGCCATCTTCTTAGAAAACGATGAAATAATAGCCATTCTTGTTAGTCTTGGCTTGGAAGATTTCGGAGGAGCTGAAAGTGGGCATTTTATAGGTGTTCTGGATAACATAATTTTAACGATCAGTTCTACAAGCAAATCATAATCAAACTACAAGTAATTTAACTATCAGAAGCCAACATATAGGATGTATGCATACCTAGAAGCATTTCTATCAAGTGCTCGTCGTAGCTTTACGTTGGGGCTTCTAGCTGCCATTACCTGTATGAACAATTTTAGCAGCGTAAAATATTTCAGCGATCTACGGAAGTGGAGATTGCAGCGATCACACTAATACACACTCTAATTAGGACTAACCCTGAGAACAAAATTCTTGTAGATTTCTTCAGAATCCATTTCTTCCTCATGCTTTTGGTCACATCCTGAAACAAAATCAACCTTCTTGCTCTTAAAGATTGCTAATGAATACCGAACAATTTAACTACTAGAACGAAACAAGACTTCACGCTTAACAGCTCCTCCTAATTATTGGTTGACATCTTCCTAAAAATTGAATTGCAACATTTTATCTGCATTCATTTATCACTAGTGGAAAATCACAATAACATCGAACGAGCATGCTTCAACTTATTTATATGTAATTTTGTCCTATATTTTCGATCAGAATCTTAATAAATAAGAGTGGCTTCCCTTGCTTGTAAAAATTTCGCTCCCCTTACCTTATGATATTTTGGTGTTCGGGACGATATCTTAGATCTGTTCCCCAAACCAAAAAAAAAAACAAAAAAGAAAACACGAAATCTCTGTGTGAATCCTCTATTCAGTACTGTGCTTAATGTGATAAAACATAGAATACGGACATGAATAGCCATAACACCTACAGAGTAAATTATAATCAAGTCAAGGCAAAAATTTATCAATAAAAATATGAACAAGTGAAAGCACCACCACCAAGCTCAACCAACTGAAACAGATCGGTGTAAATATTGCAACCGCCAATTAGAAAAAAAGTAAATCCAGCTGCAAAAACCAGGATGAACAATCGAAATTTGAAAATTGGTAGGACTTTAATACTCACCCACACGGTCGCAAAACCAAAAACGATCGTCGGGGCGGTAATGATCCGGCAAGGTGAAGTCGACGAACTTCGGAGCCTCGATTTTCTCATAAAATTCTTCATCTCCTCTGTCAGCTTCAGCATTCGAGGAGTCGACCGAACCCCGATTTTCCGATGAAGAAATTGATAGAAACTTAAACGGAATTTCCTGATACTCCGACATTTTTGTGTGTAATTATACTCCGCAACCAGAAGAATTTATTAATTGTATCGATTTTTTGGGGATAAATTGAAGAAAGAAAGGGTGTTCGGAGCGGAGATGGAGCGTTTAGGCAGTTTTTTGAAGAGAGAAGGATTTGAGAGAGAATTTTTAAATTCGGACCAGCCTGGAAGTAGCCGTTAGGATCTGTCCTACGTGGACATTCATGGTAATGATGGGCCTTTCTGCTGGCTTTGATAGTATTTGGGCCTAGGTGGGTTCAATTCAATGTCAATGTAGGGCACGCGGTTGTTTTATTTTTTCCTTTCCGACGCCGTTTTATGGTTAAAAAAATAAAAACTATTAGCGGATGAATTAATAATGTGCAAACTAATAATAATAACAAAAATAATGTAAATAGGATTTTAATTTGTGGTCATATTAAGCTTAAAAAAAATTGTGATATTTAAAACACACGCTTTTTATAAAGTCTTTACTATTTAAGCACCGATTATATGATTAATGTGCTCGGTAGATCCTATACCAGGTAAAATGCATCTGGTATATTTTCTATCACACAATGGGGCACACATATTAGTATGTGTAAAATATGTGACGTAAAATATGAGAAGTGTATTACACCAGGTGTATATAAAAATCTACCATGATTGAGTGGTGAAGCTTGTTGACACTCCTATGTATACGGGCGTTTATGAACATAGAATGTTCAAAACCAACACAATAAATCAGAACACAGAGAAAAACCGAAAAAGAAAAAAGAATTTTAAATCGGATTTCACCATCACCAAAATAAACGTTAATCTTATTCGAAAATGGTGATGGTGGATCAGTACATTTTTGGTGGTTTTATTGCTACTTTATTTGGTTTTATTTTGCTGCAAAACTTGCGACGAAGGATTAAGAAACCTGAAAATCTAAAGGTTAAGAGCTCCGCCGCTGACGGTGGTTCCTTGCCGGCGGTAACCGGAGACAATGACATTATAATTGTCGGCGCTGGCGTTGCTGGCGCAGCTCTTGCTTATACCCTTGGCAAGGTATGGAACTTCATTATTTTCAGAGCTCAAACACGAGCTTTTTATCGAAAGCTCTGTTCCTTGAACATTCCATATTTTATGAATTTATTTTGATAGTTCATCATCTTATAAACATAGATTGTGTTTGTGTCGTATGAGAATATGATACGGAATACTATTTGGCTTCCATTTGACACAGACTTTTATCATCTTATAAACATAGATTGCATTTTCAATACGCCTAAATTGCGTATCTAATAACTTGTAGGACGGACGAAGAGTTCGCGTGATTGAAAGAGACTTAACCGAACCAGATCGTATAGTGGGCGAACTTCTACAGCCTGGAGGTTACTTGAAATTGATTGAATTAGGCCTCCAAGGTATACTAAATTTGTTGATCATCGTGTCGTATTGTTTTCACTCGTAACGTGATATACACCAACATATCTCGAAGCCTAGAGATGAATATCATTTGAAAGATTCTGTTTTTTCTTTTCTTCTTTGGATGGAAATGCAGATTGTGTAAGTGATATTGATGCTCAACAAGTGTTCGGGTATGCGCTTTATAAAGATGGTAAAAGCACGACGTTGTCCTATCCATTGGAGAAATTCGAGTCAGATGTCTCCGGTAGAAGCTTTCACAATGGTCGTTTCGTACAGAGGATGAGACAGAAGGCAGCCACCCTTCCAAAGTAGGATATATTTTTTATTTGAAAAAAGTTATGTATGTTGTTTCAAATATCATTCTAGTCATCTGTAATGGCTTCTGCTACAGTGTACGACTCGAACAAGGGACTGTAACTTGCTTGATGGAAGAAAACGGAGCTGTTAAAGGAGTTCAATACAAGACGAAGGATGGCGAAGAGATAACTGCTTATGCTCCTCTCACCATTGTTTGTGACGGTTGTTTTTCGAACTTGAGACGCTCTCTTTGCACTCCTAAGGTAAATTTTGCCGTAAATATCGAATTTTGATCCTATTTTCAGAGTAAAAATGCATTAGTACTTAGTAAGGGAAGCACTTCTCCCTCCATAAGTGGATTCTGTTCTTTCATTCTTTCTCGTTTTCTATTATAGAATGAAATGTGAAGGAGCATAAAAGTATCGTCTCATCTTTCTTAAAAATACATCGTGTAGGTGGACATTCCCTCTTGTTTCGTTGGCCTCATCCTGGAAAATTGCACGCTCCCACACGCGAATCACGGCCATGTTGTGCTAGCAGATCCTTCCCCTATCCTGTTTTATCCAATCAGCAGTACCGAAATCCGTTGTTTGGTTGATGTCCCCGGACAAAAGGTGCCGTCTATTGGCAATGGAGAAATGGCCAATTATTTGAAGACTGTAGTGGCTCCTCAGGTACCACCTCTAGTTTTTCCTCACCATTACTACTTCTCGTTTGTGCTGTCATGAACGAAAAGAACCCTCGTGCAGATTCCACCGCAGCTTTATGATGCATTTATAGCTGCAGTCGAGAAGGGAAACATAAGAACTATGACGAACAGAAGCATGCCTGCGAATCCTCACCCGACTCCCGGTGCACTTCTGTTAGGGGACTCATTCAACATGCGTCATCCTTTGACCGGAGGAGGAATGACTGTGGCCCTCTCGGATATCGTTGTTCTTCGTGATCTTCTTAGGCCTTTACGTACTTTGGATGACGCGTCTACCCTTTGCAAGTATCTTGAATCCTTCTATACACTACGAAAGGTATACATTTCATTTTGAATTCGAAACATTTCTAGTCATTTTATTTAGCATACATCAAACATAGTTCAGATATTATGTTATTTTATTGCAGCCAGTGGCATCTACGATCAATACGTTGGCCGGGGCACTCTACAAGGTCTTCTGTGCATCACCTGATCAAGCGATGAAGGAAATGCGTCAGGCTTCCTTCGACTATCTAAGCCTTGGAGGAGTCTTTGCTAACGGTCCCATTTCTCTACTGTCTGGTTTAAACCCACGCCCTTTACACCTCGTACTCCATTTCTTTGCTGTGGCTGTCTACGGCATTGGGCGTCTATGTCTTCCGTTTCCTTCGCCCAAACGGGTTTGGTTGGGTGCCAAATTGCTCTCCGTAAGTGCGTTTTTTTGAAAGACAATATCGTCCTTAATGAATGAAAGTCTGAAAATACCGATCATTGTTTTTATATATCGAATTGGCTGAATGCACAATATTGATGATGGTGGATTTGCAGGGTGCATCTGGGATTATTTTACCAATTATAAAGGCTGAAGGATTCAGACAAATGTTCTTCCCAGCTACTGTTCCAGCCTATTATAGAGCTCCACCTGTTAACTAGATCATATAAAATTCTTCTGTTGCAAATGGTGCTTTCTGTGTGGGCGATAATCGAAGAATATGAAATGAAACACTGTTTGGAACGGAGGCTCGTGTCGTTAACTTTTTTCTCCTCTGAAGACAGCAGAATACTATAGTATGTGTAGATCAACAGATGTAAGATGCATGTATATTAATTAGTGTACACAAATTCATAGTTATTTATGTTGGGAAATTTGTTAGGATACTGGAAATACATTTTCGTTGTTTTCAGAAATAAATTAGCGTTTGTTATTTAGTGACACCCCTATCTTGATTCTTGGTGATGTAACTGCCAATTGTTTTTAGTTGTCCTCCCTTATTGCACCAATCGAATATATTTTAAGGTGTTCGACTAGTATGATCTAACACCTAAAATTTAGGTTTTAAAAATGTTTGATAAGTAACAACCATAATGGTTGGAAAATTAAATTAAATAATAAATAATAGTATGAGATATGAAAAAGAAAAGGACAAGAAACACGAATTGCCAGAAATGTCCTTTTGAAGCATGCGGAATTGCAATTATAACCTTGTTTCCCCATTCAGCCCTAATCTTTGCTCGAAAGCCCTAATTTTCTCTCTCTCTCTCCCACTGAAGTGAAGATGTTATCTTAGGTCAGTTCATATCAGAACCTATTTCGTTGAATCGAATAGTAGCGTCCCCTGTTTAATTTTCTGTTTTTCGTCTTTCTTTCTTTTTGCAGAGAACAAAATTATATTATTGTTTTTCTCGATTTCTCTATAAATTTCAAAGAAATGCTCCTCAAATATTACTATGCATTTACTTGAAACTATTTGCTTAATCTTTCTGTAATTTTGAGATGCTGAGCTTTTTCTTGCATTATTATCGGCTTCATCTTCATTTCGCCTTCTTCAATCCATTCTGTGAAATCCGTAAAAGGGCAGTTACTTCTATCGTAAAACACTTTGCTTTTGATATAAAAAATGGTACTTTAAGTGTTAACAGTTTTCTAACAGTAACAGGATTTTGGGATAAATTTAACATTTTTTACGTTAAAAGGAACACTTTTTATGATAAAAGTAATTTCCGGATAGTCTTACGCAAGTGTTACTCTAATTCCTATAAGAATTTGCAAGCATAATATTTATCGCTTTGATGATACCGTGATGAATAAACTAATAATAGTTACACATTTTGTAGAGCATATATAGCAATTGTTGTATTGGAGACACTGCACTCCCTGAGGAAATTATGAATTGAATTGCTTGTTTCTGATGGTTGAGGTAAATAAGTGGTTTCCTTAAACTCTTACCCTTTGTATGGAGGATTACAACTTGGTCATCGGCCAGAAGTTTTCGGATGTTAAGGCCTTCCGTCGTGCAATCAAAGAAGCTGCAATAGCACAGCATTTTGAGCTTCGTATTGTTAAAAGTGATCTCATCCGGTACATAGCCAAATGCGCTGCAGAAGGCTGTCCATGGCGTATACGTGCTGTGAAGGTTCCGAATGCCCCAACTTTCACCATAAGAAGTCTCGATGGAACACACACTTGTGGGAAAAATGCACATAGTGGCCATCATCAAGCTTCTGTGGACTGGGTTGTCAACTTTATAGAGGAACGTCTCCGTGAAAACATAAATTACAAGCCAAAAGATATCCTACGCGATGTGTATCAACAGTATGGGATAACTATACCATACAAGCAGGCTTGGCGGGCCAAGGAGCGTGGGCTTCAGGCCATTTACGGGTCGTCTGAAGAAGGGTATTTCCTCCTTCCAGCGTACTGTGAGCAAATCAAGAAGACAAACCCGGGTAGTGTTGCTGAGGTTTTCACTGCTGGTTCAGACAACCGTTTTCAGCGTGTGTTTGTTTCGTTTTATGGTTCTATACGAGGTTTCCTCCGTGGTTGTCTCCCTCTTGTTGGGCTTGGTGGGGTCCAGCTCAAAAGCAAGTACCTTGGCACGCTACTTTCAGCAATTTCGTTTGATGGTGATGGTGGATTGTTCCCACTTGCGTTTGGTGTTGTGGATGTTGAAAGTGAGGAAAGTTGGAGGTGGTTCGTGTCGGAGTTGCACAAGGCACTAGAGATGAATACTGATGTTATACCGCATATTACTTTCTTATCGAAATGGCAGAAAGGCGTAGCAGACGCTGTGAAAGTAAAGTTCCCTACTTGTTGTCATGCCGTTTGTATGAAACATTTGAGCGAAAGCATTGTTCGAGAGTTCAAGAATCCACGCCTCGTCCACCTCCTTTGGAAAGCAGCATACGCCACCACTACTACTTCGTTCAAAGAAAAAATGGTTGAAATTGGGGAAGTTTCTTCCGAAGCAGCCAAATGGCTACAACAATACGAACCTACAGGTTGGGCGTTGATATATTTTGACGGGACCCGCTATGGTCGCCTCTCCTCAAACGTAGATGAGTTCAATCAATGGATTCTTGAAACCCGAGAGCTGCCCATAACTCAAGTTATCGAGCAAATCCACTGTAAATTGATGTTGGAATTTCAAGAAAGGCGCGACAAGTGTAAGTCGTGGTTCTCCATTCTCGTTCCATGTGCTGAGAAGCACATGATCGAGGCCATGAACCGCGCTTCCACTTATCAAGTCCTTCGATCGGATGAGGTAGAATTCGAGGTTCTTTCACCCGAGCACTCACACATCGTCAACATCAGAACACGCTGTTGCTCTTGCCGTGATTGGCAGTTGCACGGGTTGCCATGCTCGCATGCTGTTGCAGCTCTGATCTCCTCCAAGAACGACGTTTATGCCCTCACGGAGAAGTACTTCACCGTGGCTAGCTATTGCGCTGCGTATGCTGAAGAAATACATCCTTTGCCTGGTAAGATTGAGTGGAAGAAGGATGATCAGACGGGCCTGGACGAAGAAGAAATACGGGCTGTGCGGCCTCCTAAGGTTCGACGGCCTCCTGGGCGGCCGGAGAAGAAACGGATGTGTGTGGAGGATGTTAATAGGGAGAAGCATACTGTCCATTGTAGTCGTTGTAATCAGACAGGACATTATAAGTCCACTTGCAAATCGGATGTTTGTAAGAGTGTACAACAAATGTAAGTGTTTTGTCCCTTGAGTTGTGTAGTTTAGATAGACCAGAAAAAGGGTCTAAGGGGTTACTTTCCCCCCTCTCTTGTAAAATAGGATTCCCATTATACATAGTTCAAATTGATGTCTAAACTTTATTTTTTACAAACAGGTCTCCTTTTAAAATGATTCCAATAGGCGATAAATCTATAAGTTATTTAATAAATTAGAAAAATAATGTAAAATAAAATTTTAAAATTATTCGATAGGTTAAAAAAATAATAAGACTTGAAAATTATACAACAGATATAGAAAATCCTGAAATACATTAAATTAGTTAAACGAACTAAAGAATAAAATTTTTGAAACTATTAAAAACAAAATAAATCCAGTCACAAAAACTCTTTTTTATATTTAAATTGTAAACAACTTTTAAAATCTATTTTGGCAATTTATTAACTTGTTTAAATGCATTTATAATATAACTTATTAGTTTAAAAAAATTATTAAATACTTTTCAAATTTAGTTATAATTTTAATATTTATGAGAGTTCAATTTATGTAAAATTTCAGAATCTTAGGGGATCATTGACCAATTTAAAAAAAAAAAATATTAGGGTTCAAGTTAAGCCCGAAGTACAGGCCTAGTTTGCACCTTGATCTTATTTCATCATCATAATTAAAAAGAGCGTCGAAAGACCCAAAAATGAAAGTCTACAATAGACAAAACATCTTAAAGTTAATAAAGCATTACAGCACCATCGAGTTGCAGTCCAGTTGGAACGGGAAGCTAAATGTTGGAGGCAGGTCACTCGTACAACTTCTCGAATCTTCTACAAGCTTCCAGAACATTCTCCCTGCGCCCGAACGCGCTTACCCTAATGAAACCTTCACCGCCAGGCCCGAACCCAATTCCAGGAGTGGTAACAACATGGGTCTTCTCGAGGATCTCACTGAACACGTCCCATGAGCTTCGTCCAGGAAAATATACCCAAACGTACGGTGCATTTTCGCCCCCATACACCTCAAAACCGAGATCGTCGAATGTGTTGACTATAATATTAGTGTTCTCTTTGTAGTAACCAATTACCCGGTGCATTGCCTGCACATAGTAGATTTCTACTGATCATTTGAAGCAGGTAGAGTTGGCAAAATGCCGAGCCCGCCTGACATTTTAGACGGGCTAGGTCATAGGAATATTGACCCAAAGTATAATCAAAGCTCAACGGGCCCAACCCAATGGGCTAATGGCACAACTAATCTCAGTGAATTTCAGGCCAACCCAACCAGGCCCAACAAATGGCATTTGCCCGTTTGACTCCGACCGGGTCGGGCAGCCCGAATTGACACCTCTAAAAGCAGGGAGGAGTGCCTCATTACTACATAATGACGAGAGAGGGAGAGTAGGGGAAATAGTCGAATCCAAAGGGGTGAAAAAGACAGACCTCAATGCCTTTGGTGTCGAGGCAAACCTTACCACCAGCTTGAGCAATGTTGGATGCGCCGTTAAAACAAGTGGAAACTACTCTGTGGAAGTCCTTAGCCACGGAAGATCCATCAGAATAAACAAGTTCTTTTGGAATTGCCGTCCAACCAAGACGAACTCCAGTGAACCCAGCATACTTGGAGAAGGACGAAACTTCAAGTGCAACCTGCAACCAGTAAAAGTAGAATAAACAAATGATTCAGATGAAGGAAAAGTTTCTCTTTCTTGAGGGGGGTGTGGGTGGGGGTGGGAGTGGGAGCAAGAACATATTTCATAGGATCAGAGTATCAGTTCCGGAGAAACCTCTTTGGCTCCAGGAATCTCAAAAATGGATCTTGGACTATCATCGGACACGTACATAGCATAAGCAGAGTCGTAGACTATGATTGAACCGTTTTCTTTAGCAAATTGTACGAGCTTGGTTAGTTGCTCTCTTGATGCAGCATAACCAGTTGGGTTATTGGGAGAACAGAAAAATATGATGTCTGTTCGACGAACAGTAGATAAGTCTGGGAAGAATCCATTATCTGGTGTGCATCTCATGTATTCAATATTTGCATACTTCTGCATATCTTTCTGAAACTGCCCAGTCTGACCCAGAATCACGCTCGAATCTACATAAGCCTACACAGAGGAGGTATTTTATAAATCCAGAAAAAAGGCAAGACAATAAGGCCAAGATTAATCTATAAAACAGCCAAGAGATCCTCATAATGCTAACATTTTTAGCAAAATATGTAGCAGTAAAATTACGGAAAAGGGCAGGTAAACGAGAATGCATACGATTCTATTGTTTTCCATAAAATTGCATGGTGTGTACGTGACACTGTGAAATCCTAACCTAAATCAACAAATACCAAATTATAATCACAAGTCCACTGAAAGGACCAGGCAACAGATGGATATAAACGTCAAGAATTTTATTAAGATCCAACACATTATAATTCAACATATAGACATCCCATATGCTAACTCATTGCCATGAGTTCGTAAGCTACAATAAGGCTACACTGATGTTATTACGCAAACAATTTAAAAACAGAAAGATACAAAATAGCAATATCAACATGGTCTAGCTTGACATTTAATTTATAGTGCACTTATGTAGGCTCATGGAGCAAGTTTAATAAAACTGAAATAATAACCTGTCATGTACAAAATAAACACATCATATTTACCGGATAGGATGGATCTTGCACAGCCATTGTCACATTAGATCCAAAAAGAACCTGCCAAACAAGAGCAATAAACAGGTCTAAGCAACAAGAAGCTATCATTCAGAGTGAGCACACAGTAACAAAGCAGACTGTTTATACCCAGAACAGAACAGAAACGCAAACCTGGAGGCGAGATATGTCACTTTTGGCGCCATCGGATACAAATATATCGCTTTCCTCAATACCAAGGTCTGCATAATAGGTTTCAGCAATGGCAATCCTCAATTTCTGTTAGAAATAAAATATTAAAAAATGTTGAGTGCCTTTGACATAGAGAAGAAAATGGAAGTAAAATGAATCAAGCACAACCAGACCCCTATGCGAGGAGGAAACAAAGAAGATAGAAAAACAACATCAATGTTGGAAAAAGAGGGAGAAAGAAAATACATAAGAGCGCCAAAGAGAAAGAAAGGATAATGATAACTACCTTTTCACCTTGTTCAGGACCATAACCAGAGTAACCAGATAGTGTTGACAGTGAATCTGATTTCTGATACGAATTGAGAACACGTCACGATCATCAAAAAACAAGCTTGAAGTACCGATAACAAGACAACTGATACGACCATATTACAGGTGTATGCGAGGAAGAGACCAAGAGTGGATGAAGAGCTTTGAAGACAGTTGACAGTTGCTGATTTTTATTTGTTTCCTTTTAAGTTTTTGTTTCCTTTCAAGCTG
>JAUEKW010060567.1:0-13192 GCA_032274785.1 Ajuga reptans
ATCTGTCTTTACCTCTAACTGTTCAAGGTGCATATTATGTTGGACTACTAAGGACAGAAGTATCCTGATAGAACAGTATTTTACCACATGTGAAAATATCTCATTGTAATCAATTCATTCCCTTTGAGTGAACCCCCTTTCAACTAATCTGGCATTGTACCTCACATGCCTCTCAACAACAGATTCCACTTTCTTCTTAAAAATCCACTTACAAGTAACCAGTTTTTTTGTTTCTTGGCCTTCTCACCAACACCCAAGTTTTGTTCTTGTGTAGTGATTCCAGCTCCTGCTGCATTGCTACCAACCATTTCTCTCTGGCCCCTTTATACCCTCCTTATAGCTATTTGGTTCATCATATTCAATTTCTTCTGCCACATGTAAGGCATAAGAAATGATTTCAGCTTGGCCATACTTGCTTGGTGGTTTTATCACTCTTCTCACCCTATCTCTTGCCAATCTATAACTGCTAGGTTCTGCAGATTCTTCTTGATCACTTTCTTCTAGACTTTCTGTATCTATATGCTCCTGCTTATCTGTCTGATGCATTTCTTTGTCTAGAAACCCCACCTCAACACTTGTTCTATGAGAAGACTGAGTATCATTTCCCTTTCTCTCCTTAGAGGTCAGAAATGGCATGTTCTCTTCATCAAATGTCACATCTCTGCTTATCATTATCTTCTTGACATTTGGTTCATAACAACAAAGCCTATATCCTTTGGTACCTTCAGGATATCCCAACATCACACATTTCAAAGCCCTTGCATCCAACTTATCCTGCTTAATATGTGCATATGCTTGACATCCAAACACCCTCATATGTGAGTATCCAGGTGCTTTCTCATGCCACAGCTCCTCTGGTGTCTTGAAACCTTTTGTAGAAGAAGGGCATCTGTTGATTAACACAGCTGTTGTGGCTGCTGCTTCTCCCCAGAAACACTTTGACAGACCAGAACTCAACAACATGCATCTAATTCTTTCCAGTATAGTCCTGTTCATCCTCCCAATGAGTCCATTTTGCTGGGGATTCCATGGTACAATTCTGTGTCTCTTGATCCCTTTGCTCTTGCAAAATGACTAGAATTCATCTGAAACAAACTCCAACCCATTGTCTGTCCTTAAGTATTTTAAATGTGTTGATTTTGAAGTTTCAACTTCTATGCACCATTCTTTGAACTTCTGAAAGGTATCACTCTTGTTCTTTAGGATGAACAACCATAACTTTCTAGAGAAATCATCAACCAGGCTAAAAAAATACCTCCCACCTCCAAGTGTTTCTGTTCTTGAAGGTCCCCATAAGTCAGCATGTACATACTCAAGTATTGTTGTTGTTGTCATCCTGCCTTCTGGATATGGTAACTTCTTGCTTTTGCCAAGCACACACTCTTCACATGGTTTCAAAATGATCTTGTCCATCTGGGGTAGTAATCCTTGCTTCTGCAGTTCAATCAAACCCTTTTCACTGACATGGGCAAGTCTTTCATGCTACAATCTAGTTTGATCTACCAAAGTTGCTTCAAGGTCACCTATTATAGTGTTGGCCATCAGGTAATACAGAATTTGCTTCCTAAAGCCCTTCATAACAACCTTTGACCCCTTTAATATGCCCAGAACTCTATTCTTGGATTCAAAATTGTACGCCTTTGATTCCAACATAACAAGTGATATCAGATTCCTTCTGAGTCTTGGTATGTATCTCACACTTGTTAGCAGTTTCACTGATCCATCAGTCAGTTTGAGTTTGATACTTCCAATGCCTTCTACTGAACAACTTTGATTGTTTCCCAGCAACACTTCTCTATGCTTTACTTCTTCTATGTCAACAAACCAGCTTTTACGAGGGCACATATGAAAAGAGCACCCAGAATCAAGTATCCATTCTTCAACAGTTTGTGAATCCATTATATTTAGGACTTCTGCATCTTGTGCTTCTGAAGCAATCCCTGCTTCATCAGGTTTTTGGATCTTCTGTCCCTGCTTTCTTTTCCAAGAATAGCAATCTTTCTTGAAATGGCCTGGTTGTTTACAGTGAAAACACTTTCTAGCATCTTTTTCATCCATCTCCTTTTCCTTCTTGTGAAATGGTTTCTTCTGATCATGATTCACTTTCTTTGATTTGAAATTCTTCTGGAACTTCTGTTTGACAGATAATCCTTTTGCTACACTTCCTTGCTTCTCCTCATTTTGTTTCTGCAGCTCATTTACCTTGAGGGCAGACTACACCTCTTCTAGAGTAATGCTCTTTTCCCTCCCATAGAGCATTGCATCCTTCAGGTGGTCAAAGGACTTTGGCAATGTATTGAGTAGAATGACAGCCTTATCTTCATCTCCAAGCTGTACCTCAATGTTTTCCAGGTCATCTAAGGACTTATTGAAATCATCTAACTGATCTCCAATAGCCTTGTCATCTGCCATCCTATAGGAATAGAGCCTCTGCTTCATATACAATCTGTTAGCAAAGGACTTTGTCATGTACAGGCTCTCTAGTTTTGCCCATACATCTGCTGCAGTTTCCTCATGAGCTACTTCTCTCAAAACCCTGTCATTGAGACATAATATGATGGCACTGTGTGTCTTATCCATAATAACCTGTCTCTTGGCAATATCTGCTGCAGTTTCCTTTTCTTTCTTGTCCTTGTCTTCATCAGATTTTGGTTTCTGCCTCAAAGCTTCCCATAATCCCTGCTGGATTAGCATACCCTTCATCTTGATCTTCCATAGACCAAAATTATTCTTACCAGTAAATTTGTCTGGCTCATATCTTGTGGAAGACATCTTGCCTTTGTTACTATCTGTTGTATTTCCCACAGACGGCGCCACTTGTTAAGTTCCAAAGACAATTCACACACCTGCAAATCCAGAAGATACCAACACGCACCAATGCAAACAATGCACTGAACAACACAAATGATCAAGAGTTCAATATCAATCACTAATCTCCTGTGTATTGATATTCTAAGATTTAAAACATGTAACTAAACCAGCTCTATCAGACAATGTCTCGAACAGATGATGAGCATGAATGATTACATATACAATGTGTCAATCCAAACCAATCAAATTGATCAGAACAACATAAGGAATGCAATCTGCATAAAATCATACAGTGTGTGTGTGTTGTGATCAAAATTGCAAGTAATCAAGTATCCATTCTTCACAATTATCATATGAAATATTGCCTCCAATCGAAAAAAGTCACGTTCTTCCAAATTACAATTTTTTTAACTTTTACGCCTTATTTTACTTTCTAAGATAACTAAAGATAAATATGTTTACTTTCATAAAAAAAATACCCGGATTATCGATCTGATTTGAGTAAGTTATTGAGTTGGGTGGATAATTGTCTAACCCTTTTCTCTAGATAGTTATCTTACAACTTGGAGGAAAATATTGAAAGGGCACTTATGCCCTTGACTTGAACTTTAACCATCGATTGAATAGAGTTACCATCGATTTACAAGTCATCAATTTCTCATAAATATCACCCCGTTTATTGATAATTTAACATGTTTAATCAAATTTAATTGTTCATAAGTATATTTATTATTAGAGCATTTTAGATTTTTTTAAGGTAAAGAATTTTAGAAATTTATACTTCAAAATTAATTTTGAATTTTGAAACATGATATTTGCTAGGAACAAAAAAGGGTATTTGTTGTTGTTTTTTTTTTTTTCACTTGCAAGTACCATTTATTATTTTATATCGCTATTAGTATATAATTACATTTTTCTTATATTAGAAAAAGAAAGAAAATACACAAGAAGCAAGCCTATGGTCACACATATCGGAAGCATACGGTCCAATTGTTGCGGATCACCTTATCCTCCCAACATGTTAAACAAAAAAACGGTCTTCTCTGACTTCTGACTTGGTACAGCCATTGTTGCTGCCATGGAACACTAATGCCAGAGGCAAAATTACTTCTACCAGATCAGCAGTTTCGCGCGACCCGATTATACCCCTGCACAAGTTATGCGTTTGATTTGAAAAAAAAAAGAGAAAAGCAAAAAGGAAAAAAAAAAAAAAAAAACAGACGGTTTCTTCACATACTATATTCATCTTATAGTTATAAATAATCACCACTACGAATTCTCAATTGCTGATCAGAGTGTATTTTCCCGTTCAGGAATCACGATGATGGCGATTCAACTCCGCCGCAACTACTGCACCGCCGTGTATCGTTCGTCGGAAAATCGGGAATATTAATTTTGTCTGCTATGAGTAAGGAATTTGAGAGGTGATTCGATTGTACTTTGTTGGGAGGCTAATGTTTAAGAGCTTCAAGGATTAAAATGGGGAAGTGGGAGGTTGCAGGTAGAAATGGTGGGGAAGCAGAAACAGTGTGGAGGTGGGGCAAAAGGAGTTTGTTCAGCAGGGGTAAATATGTCATTTAGCTCTACTTGACCTGGCGAAATCATTTTCTGCCTTGGAAACTTCGCCAGCCTTTTTGCTTGTATCATTAGAGTAAGAGCGCGACTGCAAAGTTGCTCTCCCATTCACTTGGTTGCCTAAGGTATGTTCTCCTTTTGCACCACATATTTCGTATAGTCTAATCTTTATGTTGCTTTTACTGGATGTTTGATGTGTTTCTGCTGATTATTTTATGTTTAAATTGTGCATTGCATGAATTGGAAGAATTTTCTTTTGGCTTGGGTACAATTTGTGGTAACAATTTAGTGTAATCATTTTCCCTTGAGGAAAATGAAAATGAAGAAACAAACCAGTGTCTGGCAGTGTGTACTGTTGTTATCTTTAATCAGTGAGGAATATATGTTGACCATGGAACCAGTTTCAATGAATGTTTCAAGTATAACTGTATAAGGAAGCAAGAAAATGTATTACTGTGTACTGTTGTTATCTTTAATCAGACAGTCAAATGATGCTGAAAGTATTAAGCGAGTCATAAAAATTTAAATGGTGGAATCAAAGTATCATTTTGAATGTCAGGAATTGCTCACTTAAGGCCTGCTTAAATTGGATAACAGTGGAAGTGGGCTCAAAGTTGTCGAACAATGGTGTCGTTTCTTAGTACTTCTATCCCGTCGAGGTAAGCATGCACCAGGATGATGCATCTTGTTAAGTTATTCACAAAGCCCCACTTTTTTCTGTTATTGTCCTGATATTTATTTATTTATTTATTTTTCATTTTTCCTGTCAGTCACTTGAGATACCCTTTACTTGGGGAGGCAAATGGAATTTGCGTACCTAAGGGTTCTGTATCTTCGGATGCTTTTACGAGAAAAATGGTAGAAGGGAAGGAACTACGATCTGGAAGGCTATCGAAGACATCAGCTTCCAGTATGACACTTCCATGTTTGAAAATAAGGGGCTCCTTAGGACAGTTTGCGCTCACTCACCCTCGCAATGCCAAGGTTGACAAGGAAGATGCTGAATTTCTTGGGCTAAGGAAGCCGATGGATGCAAGGTCCATTCAAACACATAGTTTATACAGGTATTTTTCATTAAGTTCCAATATATGTGGCACAATATATATAGTAACCAGCAGATCATTTTTCAAATTTGTATGATCTTATGTAGTGTCTGATAAAGATAATCTTGGATGGTGACATTGATCAACATTATTGGGCCAGTTTCTTGTGGCTTGGGAAATGATGGCAGGGCGTGGTTCGAGAAGATTAAAAATAAAATGTGGATGAAAAAGCATTATAATACTTTATATTTGTTCTTAGTATGCTTCAGACTTTTTCTCGTCCAGATTTAGAAGTTTCTGCTCTGGTTTTACTGGTAAATAGGTTATAGCAACAAATAATCGTAATATGAGAAGAGGAGACTTAAACGCTAGTTTAAATTCAGTTATCTGTTGAACCAGCATGGAGCATAGGTCTCAGAGATGACTATGAACTTCATGTATGAACTCTGGACATAGTGTAGTAAAGCTGGAAATAGTTGGAGAAAGAAAGAGAAAAATAAATACTGAGATTAACCGACCCTAGGCTAAATTCACAAGGTATGTTATTGCTAGATGAGAGTACATGCATATATACGATTCAGTAACCTCCACCAATAATTATGGAAAATATCCAGGATCCTGTTCATCTGATAATATCTCTGCAAATGTCTATATGTATCTTTGAGATTGAGAAAGGAACTATATAATGTATCTCCCCGAACCAGTTCTATTAATTTTATCCTCTTACCACGATTAACTCGCCAACTCTCATTTGTTTATAAATGTTGTAGGGATCCCAGAGTTTATTGTAAGGCAGCAACATCTGGAGACTTTTCCAGCAGCGCTCCTGCTCAAATGAGCCAATACGAGAAAATAATTGAAACCTTGACTACTCTGTTTCCATTATGGGTATGACATCTGTTCAAGTAGGAAGACTTCATTATACTACTAATCTTTGTCATGTCTCCAGAAGGATAACTTGTTTCAAGAAAAATTCTCATTTTATTTTCTTAACTTGTTGCAGGTCATTTTAGGTACCGTTATTGGCATTTACAAGCCTTCAATGGTGAGTTTTTTTGAGTTGCAGTGGCTATAAATGGAAATGTAATTAACTGGTTAAATCCTCAATCTCTTGCAGGTAACTTGGTTGGAAACAGACCTATTTACTGTTGGTTTGGGTTTCCTCATGCTTTCAATGGGATTGACACTGACATTTGAGGATTTCAGACGATGCTTGCGCAACCCATGGACGGTAAGTCTACACCTTGGTACATGTTCACAAAAAGAGAGGCCTTTATTTCTTTGACCTTTTTAATTGGAATCATTGCTTTGTTTTCAGGTAGGTGTAGGGTTTTTGGCTCAATACCTCATCAAGCCGGTGCTGGGCTTTTTCATTGCTATGGTATGTTTGTTGCTTTAGACACGTCCTTAGTGAAAAATTTGGCTGCTAAGTTTCAGTGTTGAAGTGTGCTTCTATTGCCATTACACAAGCAAGAAATGTGGTTTTATGTTCCTCAAGTTGCGATACAATATATAGAGCTGTTTGATCATGGATTCTTGATTTCATGAACCAAATAATGGTTAACTATTTTTACGATGTCCTACAGACACTGAAATTGTCTGCTCCTCTGGCTACTGGACTTATTCTGGTTTCATGCTGTCCTGGAGGTCAGGCATCAAATGTTGCCACCTATATATCTAAGGGAAATGTTGCACTTTCAGTTCTCATGACAACGTAAGCTTGAGTTATCACGCTTTTGGTTTTTCTTTGATGCATCATTTCTTTGTAATTATCATGATCTTTGTAGAATTATTGGGAAGTAGCAGATTTTGCATGCTTTCTGGCATGCATACTACTAGTGTTTTGGCTGTATGACATATTTATGAGTATTCACCAGACCTTCAGGGTAAACATTGCCTCATTGGATAGGCTTCTTTTCATTATAGGTCTATGTCAAAGTTTAACTCCAGTCTGAGTTCTGACATGGTGTTTAACATCTAGGAGCTTATGGGGGTTTAATTCAGCTTCACAGGTCTTTGATAAATTTTATAAACCAATAGCTAATTCTCCTGTTCTTGCACTTCAAGATTGCATGTATCTGTGTGAAAGGGAATGAATGCATCTGAAGTTGGTGTAGACCTTTTGAGGCAGGAAAAAATATTGACCTTGTGAAAAGTTGATTAAATCTTAGAGGATGCTCATATATAATTTTTTTTTCCTACTCCAATCTTTAATTATGACGGCTCTTAAATTATGTGGAAGTGAAAAAATTGCATCATGCAATTGGATCTTATAGAATCAAGAATTTACCCGTTCTGTTACAATTAATAAGCAAGCGGTTCTCACTTATAGGAATTATAGCAACTAAAAAATGCTATTGCATATTCTCAACTAAAAGTATGGATGAGTTTGCAGAATGTCTAGCAACTATGTTCTAATGGAGAGTTAATATGCACTCAATTTTTTTTTTCCAGAGATGCTGCATCTTAGTCCAGAGGGAGAAATGCTTTTGACTTCTCCTTTTGAGATAGGAAAGCAGTTGAAATGATAATTTAATACTGTTGAAACTTGGATATATGCAGCTGGAACTCATATGGGATAGGATTTGTTATCGTAACATATACAATGCATTAGGTAGATAACAAATCATAATGTTCAGAAAATATCCAGGAGTAACTGTACTTTCAAATGTTATTTTGATTATACAAAGGAATAATGTTAGAAATTGGCAAGCTACAATACTTGTGAAGTACTAGTTTGTATTAGAAAATTTTGATAGCGTTTTTTTTTTTTTTTTTTTTAATTTATATTTTAATAATAAAAAACCATCCGTAGATGGGAGTATTAAGGCACGATCCATTTTTTGATAGTGTATAGGTGGATTGAACTTGGATTTTGTTGGTTGTAGTTGTTCAACCATTGGTGCTATTATTATGACTCCACTCCTGACTAAGCTTTTGGCGGGTCAACTTGTGCCAGTCGATGCTGCTGTAAGTTTTCTCTCTTGCTGATGTTATTCAGAAAAGCTCTGTGTCTAGTTTATTAGTTAAGTTTTGTATTTTTATCCTTGCAGGGCCTAGCTATCAGCACATTTCAGGTTGTGCTAGTGCCAACAATTATTGGGGGTAAGCTATAAAATTTAAATGACTCCATTATCCTCAACAAGGATAGTTTTTTTTCTGAATGCAATTTTTTTATTTTCTGGATCTTTCCGGAGGTAGATAATTGTCGTGTGCTGGCCAATTTTTTTTCTTTTGCAGTTCTTGCGAATGAGTTTTTTCCAAAGTTCACCTCTAAAATAATTACTATTACTCCTTTGATTGGAGTTATCTTGACGACCCTTTTGTGTGCAAGTCCGGTAAGTTCACACGTTCCAAACTAATAGAAGAATTTCATATTACTTTAATTTGCAATATCCCTGCTGCTAGCTTCTTCTACTCTCTCTCTCTCTCTCTCTGTGTGCCAACTTTCTATTTCTTCCTTCAGATTGGGCAAGTTGCAGATGTCCTGAAAACTCAGGGAGCACAGTTACTATTGCCAGTGGCCCTCTTACATGCTGCAGCATTTTTTCTTGGTTACTGGATATCAAAATTTTCATTTGGTGAATCAACTTCCAGAACCATTTCCATAGAATGTGGAATGCAGGTATATGTCACCTTCCATACTATGTTGTCAAGAATCTTATCTAGATCAATCTGTAAGCCTTACAAATAGGACCTTATATGTTATATTGGAGATGAATTCTGCATGACATCAATAACTCATAACCCCCATTTTTTCTTTTCTTTTTTCATCTCCTTTTGGTATCTTTCATTGTTTAGCATAGCTGACCTGTGAGACCTAATTTGTTGTTTGGTGGATCTAGAGGCCTAACAAGATGATAATAAGCGGTACAAATGGAGCAATAAAATAGGAAGAGATGACTTTAATGGAAACTATTGGACACTATTGGTTATACTAACTAATTTCATTTGCTGGATTACGAATTATGATGATGCTTCGGATGACTTGAGAGGGATCTTAATATTTTCTGTTCTTTCTTGTGGAACAATCTTGCTTTGCCTGTTAGTATGAGTTGTTGATTAATTTATGCAGCATAAAGGACTTGCATGAAATACGAGTCATCCTGTACATTCAAAATGTCGGGTTCCATAGGGACTCCAGAACAAAAAACTTATTAATCTGTCAACAGCTAATGATATATACTCGTATAACCTCCTCTTAATATATATATTTCTTTATGATACAGAGCTCTGCACTTGGATTTCTACTAGCCCAGAAACACTTCACAAATCCTCTTGTAGCCGTACCCTCTGCTGTGAGCGTTGTCTGCATGGCGGTGAGTCCTTTATAACCTTTTTAGCTTCATTCCAGTATTTGTAATAACTATATGATACGTATACCCACAAATTGTAGCCGTTTCTCCTGGGGTTTAAATTACTATTTGTTGCTTGTTTTTGGATATTGCAGTTGGGTGGAAGCGGCCTTGCAGTGTACTGGAGGAACCAGCCAATTCCGGTTGACGACAAGGACGACTTCAAGGAATAAGATGAACGTCTACTTGAGCCGGATGAAGAAACTTTCACGTCCGATTTTGAGGGGGGAGATCCTATCCAATGATATTTTTGGAGATATATGTATATCTTATCTGTATGTGTGTCTACTTTGTGGGGTTTGGTTCAAATTTGGGCTTATTATTCATTTGGAATGAGGAACGCTTTCTTGTTTTGTAGCTGTAGCTGGACACACGTTATTATTAGGGCAATCGCAATATATTTCATGCACGCACTACCAAAAAAAAAATAAAAAAATTTGGTTGTATACTTGTATTTTATAAGGTGTAATATTTATAAGTTTTCACACCCACTCACGGTCTAAATTGTATCTCCTACTGTATATGGTGCTACATATCCAATAATAGTTACATATGTACATTAGTGATGTACTAATAATGTTATTTTATACACGAGTTTTGTAATATTATTTTAGCACCGATTGTAGTAGAAGGTTCTACTTGCCCATGGCCCATATATATAGGAATGACAATGGGTGGGTTCGGGACTGGTATTGAACATCTCATTCTCATCCCAACTCTTCATCCCAACTCTTCATCCCAAATACTATCCCCGCAAAATTTCTCATTTAAGAAACTTAGGTCGGGGATGGGGATTCCCCGTTCGGGGAACGGGGTTCCTGCTGGGATTTGGGTCCCCACATATTTTTGTTTTGACTCAACTTATTTTTTAGATTTTTTTAGTAAAATACTAATATCTATTAATTTCAGAAATTATTTATATCGGAATACCAAAACATATAATAATTCAATAAAGACACACCTTATATGTTCTTTAAATAAATTTTAAAACTAGAAACATGTTTGGTTTTTATACAAAATAAAAAAAATATGATTGTATATGACAATTAAGTTTGCTTGTAGAAAATCAAGAAACAAGCTAGTTATGATTTTTATCTCCTTAAATATATATATTATAAAATTAATAGTATTAAAATAAATAATTAAGAAAAGAGAAATGAAAATATTCATTTGACCTAATCAGGGACGGGGACGAGACCGGGAATGGGGTGGGGAGCATGAATCTCATCCCCACTTAGGAAAATGGAGAATCCTTTACCCAATAACCTCGGGTCCCAACGAGAATGGTTAACCACGGGGATTTTGCCACCCCTACATATATGTGAACATTATGTGTATCAGACTTGGTTATACGGGCAGCAGTACAAACACAGAAAGAACACTCCACGCATAGGAAGAAGATTTCAGCTTTATGAAGCATGCATGCAGCACATGATATTTCCGTCCTTGTTACGTATCTTAACAGCTCTCTCCAGCTGGTTGCTCCACGTGTCGTCCTGTGATAGGTTGGAGTGACGCGTAGGTCACTGTTGATTGGCTAGGTAGTTATTGTCTCTTGTATAAAGCCATGAAGCCACCGTTGTACTATTCGATTTTGATGAAATAAAAATATCTTTTGCTTGCTTTATTTTCATGGTATCTAGAGCTATCCTTTAATGGCTAACCCACAGAGAAATGTATGGAATATCAATAATGTCGCTGCAAATCCAACTCCAAGCGAAGCAGCAGGAAAAGCTACTCAGCAAGGCAATACAAGTTCATATATTAGAGATGATGATCCTCTACAGCTGCATGGATCAGATCATCCTGGATTGATCCTCGTTTCTACACCTCTGACCGGAAATAATTACCTTCCATGGAGCAGAGCAATGCGATTAGCCTTACCTGCAAAGAACAAACTAGAGTTTGTTAATGGCATAGTTGAAATTCCTCCTGTTGATTCTCCAGATTATAAGCAATACTCAAGGATTGATAGCATGATTATCTCATGGATAATCAATGCGGTAGCAAAGGACTTGCGTGATGCTTTCCTATTTGCAGAAAGCTCACAAGCTCTGTGGACAGAAATCAAAGAGCGCTTTGGTGTGTGCAACGGTTCCTTACTATTTCGAATTAAGAAAGAAATATCAGATCTGGTACAAGGTAACATGTCAGTTGCAATGTGTTTCACAAAACTAAAGAAACTTTGGGATGAACTTGGCACATTGGTGGAAGTTTCCAAATGCTCTAAATGTGGAAGTACTAATATCAAGTGTGAATCTGAAACCAGTGACAAATTAATCAAGTTTCTCATGGGGCTGAATCCTAATTTTGATAATGCTAGAGATCAGATTCTGTTGATGGATCCACTGCCTAACATCAGCAAAACATATTCAATGATTGTTCAAATCGAAGATTAGAAAACTAATCAAATTTCCCTTACTGATCCTTTGAAAAGCACAGCCATGGTGGTTAAAACTGGAGGATATGGCAGAGGAAACTGGAGCAGAGGAAATACAGGAACTACTGTAAACTTCAGAACACAACAGAATGCAGGTGGAAGGGGAAAATTCATGATGAGGAAAACTAAGGAGGAAAAGGCCAAACTACTTTGTGAAAATTGTGGAAGACCAGGACATGAGAAGGCTGAATGTTTTGGAATTACTGGAGTACCTGATTGGTACAAGGAATACAAAACTCAATTCAAAAATTCAAACCATGTAAATCTAGCATAAGGCATGATTGATAACACTGAGAATGAAGGTTATAGCCAGGCACATAAGAAGGGAACAGGATCTGGCAATGACATAAACTTACTAGCACAAGAGGTTGCTAAGCTTCTCAAAGGAAGTGGAAACAACAATCATATGCAAGGAAATGTCTCTGCAAACTTTGCAGAGGTTGAAAATTGTGCAGGTAACAATCTTAACTCCAGTTATGCTTTAACTTTGCTTGGACATTTGGATGTTTGGAGCTGGATTGTTGATACAAGAGCAAGTAAGCACATCAGCCCCTTCATGTTAGAGTATTGTGCCCGACGCACCAATTAGATTGGATTATTATACTCTATGTAAACAATTTTATTGGAAATAATATTAATGAAGGCATTATCCTTTATCTTTTATTTTATTGTGAAATATTAGATAAAGTCCTTAGATCAAAATAAGCTAAGGGGGTATGGTCACGCATATGATGGTGATTATGGAATATGCCTTAAAGCTTTGATCTTAAATTAGTCCCAAGTCGAGGTTGTTCAAGATAGGACATTGAATAGCTAGTAAGGCTTGTGTGTACGATGAATGCTCGTAAGACGAGAATACTATGTTCCATTAGTATTAGTGTGGTGACACGAGTTCATGTATACAGGTGCTTGTTAGAGAACAAGTTCATTGGACGTGATCCGTAGAAAATTCTTAATTGGAGATATCC
>JAUEKW010061005.1:0-13186 GCA_032274785.1 Ajuga reptans
TAAAGTAGTTCTAATATTTTATAGATAATTTTCAAATAGTATAGATGAATTATTATATATATAAAAGTAATTTTATATTTTTTAATTATTTCATGATTTTGAAAGAAAAAAATAATAATTTTATTTTTCTCGTCGGATTTTCTTAATTTGTTTTTACAAATTTTTTTTTTTAAATAATTCAAACATTCTTCAGTTTTTTTTTAATATTTTAAATGAATTTTAGAATTTAAAAAATAATTTTCTTGATTTTTAAATAATTTCGTGATTTTTAAATATTTTTTTATTTTTCTCGCCGGAAATTATCGCCGGTAGTTGCAAAGTGACGAATTCATGGAGTTTAGGGTGCTACTTGATACAAAATAAAGTTAAGGTTAAAAATGAAAAAAACATGCAAAGTTCGGGGTGCAATTTGATATTAACCCAAATATGAACCTTAATGCTCACATTTTGTTACTTGTTCCTTTATACTAAAGTTATTTCTTGGTGGAAATTTACAACCTCTTCTTCTCAGTATTTATAGGCTTTCGAACTATTATAGAAACCCGACAGAATTTGGCAACATCTGATTTTGAGGTTGAGGCTCGGAATAAACCTTGCGAGGGGAGTAGTCGACTCGTGGAAACAATGGTAAAGCAAAGCTTCGCTCGGCGGTATCTGGAGAAAGTAAAGATGTTCACTAATTTTCTAACAAAACATAACTGCAAGTGTACGATGTAATTATAGCTAGTGGTGAGCAAGGTCGATCCCACAGAGACTAGTGTACTAAACATATTTAATACCGCAATTCTAATAACTTAATTCTATCTAGACAGACGAATATGTTTGATATATTAAATACTGAAAGAAACAATTAATCAACTACTTGAAGTAGCAAATCACACAGTGAAGGAAGATTAAATATCAAAGAAACATATAGGCTGTGTTTGGATGGGTTTCTGCATAGCTGGTTTGAGACAGACTTAAACCGCAGCATGTGTTTGTCTTTAATAGTTGCTAGGGGCTTAACACATATTTTTAACATTCCTCAGCTACTTTTCTCAGCAGCTTTACTTCTGTCAACAGTGTCACAGCAGGCTTCAGTCCCAACCAAACACAACCATAGAGTTTGATTTCAATTATGACTCCCTAATAATTAATTATTTAATTAATTAGACCTTTAAAATTTATTCTTGTCTTTATTAGGCGGTCAAAAAACTATGTCAGACCTCCTTTCGGAGCGCCCAACGTGTAGACCACGTATAGTTAATTACCGTCTCCGATCAATTAACATATATGTAGCTCCTAAACGTTCCTAAGATCAGTGCCTACACAAATGCCGTAAACCTCTCGGTTGCTATTGAATATCTACGCTATATGTTGTATACCTATTAACAAATCTACTCTCTGTTGAAGAACCCTGATCTAAGAGTCTGTTAATGTAAGTACTCAATTAAGATTGTGCATTTTATTTTTGTGTTGTTCAATTTTTACCAATAAATCATAATATTTGTGAGCTATGTTGTGGTAACACTCTTGTGATTTTTTTTTTTGTCGTTGATCTATAATATTGATCCGGGGTGGAAGGCTGGTTGTGTTAAATCAACCAATGAAAAATGGTGGCAATTTAAGACGTTCCTGACTAAGAAATACATCAACCCAAATCCTGCTGATCCTGAGAAGCTGAAGAAGCCACCATCTGATTATAAGATTCCACTGCCCATCTGGAGTGCATTCGTGATCAACCAGATGTCCGAAGGATAAAAAACAAGCTAGTTATTAGTTTAACTTTATATTTTTCACTTATTATGATATTAACAATTAAATGCTTTAACTTCATTTTAGTGACTGAGAGAGGAACAAAGAGATAGAAGGAAAGGTGACAAATATCTCCATCACCTTTCTCGTAAAGGCTACGTTGGTCTGGCCAAAGAACCTGTCAGTATCCAAATCCAGTCTTTAATTAAATGCTTGGTCTGTTATTGTATAATAATATTTAAATGATGCACTCTATTATTCAGTATTTGGTGCTAGCAACATTTGATGACTGATGACCTGGAGATAAGTAGAGCCACCCTTTGGAAACATGCTCGGTTGAATAAAAATGGTGAATTTGAAGGGGAAGAGCTTAAACAGACTGTCAAAGAGATTGTACGAAAACTTTACACATTAATTTACTTCTGTTATTATTATTCATTTGATTATGTGATGAAAATACTCAAAGTGTTAAAACACCTGATGGCTTTTTGCATGACAGGATGAGTTAATTGAACTAAAAAACATGGCAAACTAGCATCAGAGAGGCAATCCTTCCAAAAGTTTTAAGGATTGATGAACATGGCGGTCGTGTGAGGGGAGTTGGAGGCTATGTCACTCCAACCATGTACTCAAATAGATCATTTACTGGGAGAACACAAACAGACATGGTGGTACTTAGAGAGCAGAAAGAGGAGTCGGTGGAGGAAAAGAGAAGAATTGACGAGAAGGACGCACGCATTGAGAAGTTGGAGCAGGAAAATAAGAAGTTTGCGGAGCAAGAGAAGCGTATTGCGCAGTTGGAGGCATCAATTAAGATAAATGGGTTTCAATCACCACATGCTGATGAGAAGGGTAGTTGCTCGGTCAAACTACACACTCCAGTTAATGTGAATATGAAGAAGGCTGAACTAGAAGAAAATTTGGATGACCTATGCATAATTGAAGGCATTGAGGGTGTTCAACAGGTATGGTTTTACAAATCCTGCAAAATTGGTATGTTTACATATTATTTTTATTTTATTTGGATCCGATTTATAAAATTATATCCCCGAATTTGTCTTTTGTATTAGGCGAAACCGGTTGGTTTGAAACTGGAGTCTTCAAAAGAGGTATTTGCATATGCTATGGTTATTCATAACATAACAGATAAGTTGCATGGCCAGCCATTTCCCAAGGGGTGTATTCGTGTCTCAATTGTAGAAGTAGTTGACGGTTATGCCCCTCTGCCAATACCGATCAAGGATGAGTGTGCCACTATTGGAGACGCTATCGGGGCACATATTGTGTGACCAAAACACCTGATTTAACAGACTTTCAAGATAATATGATTTTAGCTTATTAATGATTTTTAATTACTTCTTATGCTTACGAGTGCAAAATCCTGAAATATCTACTAGGTGGTGTAACTAGAGTACCAAGAATAAGAGAAAGACAACTGAGTTATAAAGGCTAAATTAGGCCAAGAAAGGTAAATTAAATGTGCCAAAGCCACTACACGTCCTTAACATTATGTAGCTCGAGCTTTACAAGGTTCAGATAACACAATACCAGTACAAGGTGGTTTGGACTCTTTTATGAAGACTGTATCTTGTATATTCTGCATGAAGACATTAGCAGAGTCCACGATATGTCGCTAATTACGAGTAACACAATATTTGTCTACCAATGGCAAGTTAGTGAGTTGATTGTCTACCATTTGCCTTTTATTCAAAGAATGACGTGTTTGTTATACTAAGCTGGATAATGGAATTATTTGTTGAAATGTGCAGGTATCTCTTAAAAAAGATGGCAGAGGAAAATACCCATCCGAACGTCAGATTTGTGAATCCACATCGCCTACCGTATTTCTCAACCGAGAATTTTCGTAAAGAAGAAATTTTAGACAAACTGGAAAAGAAGTCATGTGCCATAGCTGATAGGCTGATCGGTCATCACCAGATCAGCTGGTATTCATTCCGTGCAATACAGGGTAAAGATAATAAAACTCCTTGGAGGCTATTTTTTTTTTATTTCAAAATAATTGATTGCATGTTAACTATTTTAATATTGTTTGCATGTAGTATCCACTGGATTCTCACTGTAATTGAGCCCCATTAGCAGATAGTCTATTATTTGGACTCAACTGGCCATCACATTCGTGATTCATCATGGAGAGGTGTTGTTAATACGTAAGTCCATGCACCTTTTTTAATCTATCAACATATAATTTAGTTTATACAAAAATAATATATATGTGATGTGTAACTACGCAGTTCCTTAAAATTGTTTAATATGCACATCGCAAGGAGAGGGAAAAGCAGCCTACGTGGGAAATACTGAAGGTGGGTACAGTTCTCATTTCCTTTTCCTTGTTTATTTTACACCTATCTTATTTACAAGTTTACTGGAGCCAGGGTCCAATACAACCTGATGTAGTTTAATGTGGGTTCTATGTGATGTGGTCCATTAAAGATATATTTGTTAAACTCAGGACCGACAACAACACATCGATTCATTCAGCGGTAACTTTGTTTAGAGCTCAACTTCATATATCCAATTTTCCATATACTTCATACTCTATTTGTTTTTCGTTTATGAATTAACTAAGTCACATTTAATTTGTTGCTTCGTAAAAGGTCAAACAAATGGAGTACTCAACAGAAGAAATCGATGAAGTGCGTACAAAATGGGCCAATTTGGTTGTAGATTGTATTAGATGAACAAGGTATATAGGCTGGCAACCTTGCGTGCCTAGTATTTCTAACCATATTATGGGTTTTTGATTTCGTGTATATCAGATATTTGGTATTGTGGATTATAAGATATATGAATTTTTGTACCTTGTATTTCTCCATATATTATGTGACTTAGTTTGTTGGAAATGTTGTCAATTTTTTCTTGGATTATTCAGCATTGTGGTTTAATCTGTATATTAGTGTTTATACATTATTTTTTGTTATTTCAGTTGGTGCCTTGTATTTGTTTTTAGCCATGTATAAAATTTGTTCAACTTTTGTTAATTTGAATAAATGCAAGTTTAAGTGTTCGAAGCAGTTGTGTATGGTGGTTGTGATTAGAATTGGAGCTGAAAATTTGAATGAGTTTTTGTAATGTTGGGAATATACATTTTGTTGGGGTTGGATGTGCTGAGAATTTATTGCAATGCTGGAATATAAATTTTGATGCTTTTGCATATTTGCATTGTTAATATCTAAGTGTTGACTTAGTGGTTTTTGTATTACATTTTGTTAATTAAGACCAGGTATTTTGGGTATTGTTAGTATTGTATGATGAATGTGGTGGGTTTGATGGATATTGATATTCTAGTTGATTAATATTAAATGTATGTTGTTAGTTTTTGCCAATGTTAGCTTTGGACAATTATTATTCCTGATTGGCTTCTGTTGTATTAGTTAATACAGGGTGCTTTTGAATATAAAAGAATTCAGTTTTAAAACAGTGACTAAAGTGAAAATAAAAAATAAATATACCACGCTTTATTTTTGTTGTAAATCACTAAAAAACTACATAAACATATGTTGTTATTCTTTTTTTTTTAAAGGAAAGACAATGGTTTTTTTGTTATCTTTCACAAAAATACCTCGGTTTAAAGTGTAGACTATTCCTCAATGGACATCTGTATTTATCGAATAAGCAACATTTAAAACCATTGTCTATAAAAACAATACACCTCAAACTGAAACTGTAGTCAAGATGTTGTTTAATCTGATATAGAGCTCGGTTTTTCTAAATAAGCCAACGATATTTCCGGTAGTAAATGCTATCTGAACTCTATGGCGGCTTAAAACCAAAGTCTATAATCTAAAAGACCTCGGTTTTAAACTATTTTCATATTGTGGTATATTCAGCTATAGACCGTGGTTTTTTTAATTCAGACAATGATTTTTTATGTAGTAAAACACTATTTGAACCATTGCAAAATGTCGACGGTTAAAAACCATGGTCTATACTAGCAAAAACCACAGTTATGAAATATTGAAAAAATCGTTGGATGTCCTACTATAGACAACGGTTTACTCAACTTACACTACAGTTTTTATTTGTGGTAAATAATCTTGTTGAAAAATAACAATAAACAACGGTTTGAAACCACAGTCTATATGCAAATAGACACCGGTTTTTAACCATTGGCCGGACTGTAGTCTATCTAGGGAATTAACCGAGGTCATAGACCCCAAATAGACTACACCACTTTCTACCTTGGTTTTTTTTAAAGTAGACCTCGATTTTTAACAAAATTCTAGTAGTGTAAACACCGGATTTTGAATGTTCCAGTATATGTTCTCACTTTATTGTGACTCATTGGTTCCTCTGCGATATTGCATACCTGGTTCTAAAAATCTTAACTATCATACTCAACTGGCTCAATGTACGCTCCTTCACACTTAGTTCCATATATTTTAGTTAAGTCCTTGTGACTTATCATATGTTCCTTATTATCTAGCTGAAACCAGATATACATTGGCTTATTTGTGTGTATGTTCCTTTTTGCCTCAAATATGCTAAAAGATTCCATCACTACAAATGGATATGTGGGCTATCTTCCTTGTATAGTTGTTCCCCATGCACATTAGTGAAACATGGTCCAAACATCCTCATGCAGGCCCATTCTCTTCATAGCCTCGTCATCTGCATATTTGGTCGAATGTAACTCTAATTCCACAAGACGATCCCAATTCTTTCTTTGTTGCATTGTATTCAGTACAACTCTTCATTGTAAAATTTCCTTAGGTGTTGGTGTCGCCTTTGCATCCATTTCCTCTAAATCCCTACCACATTTATACCAAGGTGAGTATTCGTCTGGGTCAATCTCATCCAAATGAGTAGGTTTTAACGGGCTTATTTCATCATCACTATATGTATCTATTTCCAATTTATTCACATGTTCCAAAATATGCCACCTTTTGATTTTCCATTGGCATAAAAGTAATCACTTCGTTATTACAATTTAAAGTACTTTATTCTTTTCCATATGAAACACACTTTGACTTGTAGCCAAGAAAGGGTGTCCTACTAACAATGGTAATTTTCTATTTACTTTTATATCAGTTAATGTGAAATCAATAGGAACAAAAAAAGTACCTACTCTGATGGGCACATCTCTACTACTCCCAAGATACGTAGCAGAGAACCGTCCGCTATTTGGATAGTAGTCAAAATTGGCCTATATTTCCCTATGTTCAGTTTCTTGTACGTATTAAGAGAGATTAAATTAACACTTGATCCTAAATCATAGAGCACATTTTCAAATTGGATATTATCTATTGCGCAAGTAATTGAAAAACTCTCTGGATCTTTGAGTTTCAGAGGTAGCATTGGTAGCTCAGTTGTCTTTTGTCCTTTGGCTTCTTTGGGTTTTGCTTCTTTCTTCTCCCTTTTGCACAAGCTTTTCCTTCTTCAATGTCCTTGCTGGTCTAGGAATTTCTTTCCATTTACCTGAAAGAAAAATCCTGGGATTTTCAGATGTTAATTGTGCTGCTGGAAAGGTAAGGGATTAATATATGTATAATCAGGCTTATCAGCAATTTTTGCTGCCCTTCTTCTTGGGGTTTCTCCAACTACCTCTCATTCTGGTGCTTCACTACT
This sequence comes from Ajuga reptans, assembly GCA_032274785.1. Classification (NCBI taxonomy): domain Eukaryota; kingdom Viridiplantae; phylum Streptophyta; class Magnoliopsida; order Lamiales; family Lamiaceae; genus Ajuga; species Ajuga reptans. The sequence goes on from JAUEKW010061005.1 coordinate 7,321, forward strand.
TGACTCTTACTCTATAATTGCATTGCACTTCCCTTTTGGGTTGTTCTCTATGTCACTTGGAAATTTTCCTTGTTGATTGGCACTTCCCACAATTTTAACTAATTAGCCGAGATAGGTTTCCAACGATTTGACTTGGACCCCCATGTTGCCAACACTTGTACTCAACTACGAGATTGTCCATCCAACGTGTTCATCCTTGATAGTTCTTGTCCTTGTCTCATTTACAAAAGATGTTATTATTTTCTCGAGACTTGGCTTCTTTGACTCGTTAGTCATACCATTGGTTACTATGAATCCGGAGGTGGTTGTTGTGCATTGTTTGGATTTGCATATGAGAAATTTGGATGATTCCTCATGCCTAGGCGACATCGATTACCCATTTGATTTGGCCTGAAGTTCGGATTGAAATTGTGATTCCCTATGTTGTTCATGTAGTAGGCCTCATCCATCATTATCACCATGTTAATCATTCTGTGATTCATGTATACCTCTTGGTTTGGCTTCCTTAACAAATTTACTTGCTATGTTAGACTGGCTATCTTCTCGGATAATGCTGCTACAGTTTCCTTTCCTGAGACCTCGACTACTCTTTTTTGAATGGAACGTTCGACTGGCGATTGAAAGCCGTTTGTTGCCATCTCTTCCAAGATAGAAATTGTATCATTTGTAGTCTTGGCCAATAACTCTAAAATTATGATTCAATTATTATATTGTATTAGATTAATTGCATGGGTAGATTAATTCGATGATGTGACATGTATAGCGTAGGATTTTTCGTTCATTGCTAGTTGACGATGCTTGTAGTGCTATTCGTCTTCTTATTTTTTAATTGCTTTTCTATGCAATTAGATGATGATTGATTTTAGAATACCTAAATACTGTTAATTTCATTTGTGTTTGTTAAAATATGATGGAATTGATAGTTGATGGTTTTGGCTAATAGAACCATGGTTAAAATTCCCGTAATTGTGATCTATATATATGTTATTTTGTGCTTAAACTACTTCATATCAATTTTTTTGTGGTGATGTATGGGACGGGGAGAATATGATTTTGTTAATTTTTTTTAAAAACAATTAATTTATTTTTTGGTTGAGAACTTGGTAGATGAAGTACAAAGGAGACTCTGGCAAAACAAATTCTAAATTACTTGTAATTGATTGGATGGTCAATTCATGTTGTTTACCTTCATATATCAATTTAGGTTGTTATGTGACGGATATAATTGTACCTAAATGTGTGCCTTAGTTAATTTTTTACAGTATTAGTTTGTTTTGCTTTCTCAAGAATACAAATTCACTATTGTGTTTTTAAGTATGCAGATATGCTGCCAAAGAGGACAACGAGAGGACGAGTGAGTGAGTCCAGGACATCTATACATATATACAACCCTTACGAGCTGGAGCATTATGGCATTAGGTTGTTTGATACTGAATGGATTCTTGGGGATTGATTAGCCCAAAGGACAATAGAGCCCATCTGATATTCAACGCCGCTCACAACGCTGCCTTGGTAGGAAATGTATTTCTATTACTAGAAATTCATAAATGAAGTAATTAATGGTGGGATTGCCATTATCCCTTTTTGTAGTTTGTAGTGACGAATATTGTATGTGTTCTTAAGAAAATGAAGTTGTCCAATTTCTCTTTCTTGGGTGAAAAAGAGGGTATCTTCATGGAAATGTACGTATTAGTTCACGTAACCTTTCATTATTCGAGAATCAGAAAGGTCATTTTCTAGATTGAATTTGTTCATTTGGAATCTAGGCTCTTCTACTTCATTTTTTACTAGAGCGTATAGAATGGTGAGGAGTCATGGATGGAAGATTGGCACTTACATCAGTTTCATCCTGAAGTTTTTGAGCACATACAGGCTCGATAAAGAGAAACTTTGGGTACCGACGACGATCACCTTCCGACTTCGGAATTTCCAATACACGATGACGATGGTCAGCTGTCACAGTATTTTAATATCCTGACTGAAGGGAGATATAAGGGCCCATTGTCCATTGTTAGTGTGTGGGGATGGATGACACATTCTGAGGCACTGAACATGATGCAGAGAGACGTTCCATCAAAAAAGACAAAAGTGACCTCCATCAGGAACCCAGTGCTCTAATACATACAAAAGCTAATGACACTGACAGTCTTCATGCGAAAGGAGATGGGAAATGCTCGTGCAGATGAGATAGATGTACTGTGGTACATAGTTGATGCTCGGTGGGATGATCATGACCGTAGCCTCTTGCCTTGAAGTTGACTTTAAGAGACTGGAGGTGGTTTCAGGCAGCACATCCTTGACACTTAAGGACTTAGGAGGCATTCTATTTTTAGAGGGCAAGGGCGACGGGTTCTTAATTATTCAGCGAGATGGAGATTGGGTGATTTTACCGATCAAACCTTTGACCACAATGTTGTCGTAGGGGAATTAGATGAATTGGTTGATGGATACCCCTACATACCTGGTAATGGCGTATTCCAGCCACTATATCCACTGCAGCCTGCCGATGAGGTCATCATACATGTATAGGAGGAGGATGAGGACCCACCAATATTGTAGTTGAGAGCCGTACCGAGCACCAGTAGAGCCACCTAGATTCGGGATGGTGAGAGATTTTTAGAGGCTCGAGCATCGATTTAATGAGTTTGAGATGGCAACAAATGCTCGCCTTGATAGGATAGCCGGCCAACTCTCAAATATCATGCGAGAGTCAATTATTAGAGGGAGATCCTCGACTAGCACCGAGCATGGCACGTATCTCAGGGCCATTGGCAGTACCATCCTCCACCACTTTAGTAAAGCTATGTTTGTAAGTCGGACCACAATGTACCGCTCGTCCCTACAAACTTGTTCACAAAACACGTTTGGGGGAGGGCGATGGAGTGGTACACCCGTGGTATTATTTTTAATTTGTGTTAACCTGGTTTGTAATAGATAGTTTATATTTTTGTAAATTTGGATTATTTGTCAACTTGGGCCTATAATAATTAGTATAATTTAATTGTTAAATCTTTGAGAAGTTTATTGCATTGTTACATGTATTTTGCAGCCTTAGGTTTATTTTTATTTTACATGTTTATTTATTTTTTATTAGAATTAGATAGTTAATTGGCGTGAGGCTAGTAACAACGCTAGCGTAACAAAGGGATCTTGGTGACGAGCTCGTGATGAGCTGATTTTCTGTTAAAATTTAAAAATACACATGGTAGGATATAGACAGTCATAAGAAGAAGAAATTAAGCTAATCTCTTTGAAGTAGTGATCAAAAAGTCGGTGAGGTTTTGAGCCATAATAGATACTCCCATTTTTGGAGTAATAAATTATTTTTCTTGTGTGCTTTGTTGGTCATGTTATGTCGAGTCGCTAGAACTTGTCTTGGTTCTGTTCTGAACTACCTTGGGTATGTATAGCTTGGAAAATGATTTGAGGCCATCTTTGTATATATTATAGCCTACTTTAGCCAAAAGTTTTCCTACCAAATAAGGATATTATCACTAGGCGGACAATTTGAGCCTTAGCGTGCTCTTGACATCCACATTACAATCTCATAACTTATTTTTATCCTTTTTCCTGTTACTTAGACTATTTGAGTGAGGGAGAAGGATGTGAGAAAGTGAGTGAGGAAAAGAGTGAATTGGTTGATACAGTGAGAGTTATTCAGTGTAGTGAGAATTGTTTTGTCCTTATTTTTCTTTTAAAAGGTTAGAATAATTAGATAATCTTGGTTGCCTTCAAAAAATATTCTAGGATTGGTGTGTGGGACAGGGTATCATCATACAGCTTGAGAGTAAACTTGACCCATCTTATACACTTGAGTAAAGAGTGATACGCATAATCCGTGAGGATCACTTACTTGGAGGGAGGATGGGTTTAGCTCTTAAGCGTAGTCAAAGTGTGTCAGTCGCCATATGCCCATATTATTGTGTTGTATATCTTTGTAAAAATCAAGCTTGAAGCTATACACATGACCACTAATCCATAATAGAGGTTGTGCATGTTCTAGTTTTATTGTTATCTTTTTGTTGTTCGAGACGCACAACGGGTAAATGTTGGTGGTTTATGATCACTCCATATTTTTCATAATTTTAGGCACTATAACATAGCTAAAATAGTGCAAACGTACGTGAAATAATGCTTGCTTACCCTAGTTTTTGTATGTTTGACATATTTCACTTGTTTGCTGATTTTATAACATTTTTAGTACAAAAATGGAGTAATTTGGAACACTTGTGGAATCCTGGTGAAAATCAAGTATAAAGTGTAAGATTTTGTGGCCCACGTGCCATCAGATTAAGTTATTAAGATATTTTGATATCTTTATGGTTTAAATAAATAATGTTCCGAATAAGTATTGGTCAGTATATATCTGATAAGATATGATTTTCACGTTGATAGACCGTAAAAGTACGTGCATATTTCCTAATCCAATCAGGAATTGGTCCTCTCTCAGCCTATAAAAGAAAACATAGTACATTATTTCTATCACCTAATTGACAACATTCAGAGCTCTGTTTTAAACAAAAGGACTGGAAGGAGAAATCAATTTTTTCCGTCAGTCAATCCCTTCCATCAAGAAGTCAATCCATGGAGTATCAAGAATTAATCCATGGTACCTTAAGGTTAGTGCCCTAATCTTCTATCTCATTAGAATGTGAAAATTATGATGTTCTAAGATCCGTGTTTAATTTATAATCTCGATTATGTATGCGTGATTATACTTACATGCGGTATCAGAGCATGGTTACGGAATTCATGATTTTTCATTCCTCAAATTGATTGGATATCTCTGAAATTGAATCCTAGCTCCAATTGATATTATGATTTACCGTACCCCGCTGCACCTCAACGGCACGACCGAAATCATTATATTATTTCATGTTATACATTGACGTGTCCTGATGGTTTTGCAAATTATTATATTCAATTAAATTGAATTAAATTCATAATTTCAATGCAACTGCATGTCTCTATCTTATGTCATCTTCTGTGAAGTCTGATTTGATGCCAAAAAAAAATTATAATTGTTGCGATATGAGACATTCGTCAAAATTAAAATCAAGGTTTCATGCCTTATTTATGATTAGCATTATATGCTTTAAATCTATCTGATGTTGGTCAGCTAGTCACCAAAGTGGTCTGACTATTAAGTTTGATAAATATAAATTATATAATGAATAAATTGATGATTATTATTGTATGATTTAAATTTATCTGATATTGGTTTGTTAATCGCCAAAGTGAACTGACCAGAAAGTCGAATAAATTTTAAATCATCAACGAATGTTTAATTATCAAATTTTATAATGAATAAATTGATGATTATTATTGTATGATTTAAATTTATCTGATGTTGGTTTGTTAATCACCAAAGTGATCTGACCAGAAAGTTCAATAAATTTTAAATCATACAACGAATGTTTAATTATCAAATTATATAATGAATAAACTAATGATTACTATTATATAATTTAAACTTATCTAATGTTGGTCCGTTAATGTAACGACCCGCCTCCAGAGTTGACGGACTGTCCCCACAAACCAATACAAGTATTTCCCAGCGCGCTTTGTCCTCACTCACGCGCACCCTGAGAAACTTTCCAGTGGGTCACCCATCCTGAAATTGCCCCAAGTCAAGCACGCTTAACCCCCCAACTCCTAGGTTAAGGGATACATGAATGAACCGACGCCACACCGAAAAAAGAGGGTATCCTGAGACTGTGCTGGTATGGGGACCCCCTGGGAAGTTTCTCAAGGTGCACCGGATCCCATCAGAACTCCGTAGTTAAGCGTGCTTGACCTGGGGAAATTTCAGGATGGGTGACCCCCTGGGAAGTTTCTCAGGGTGCGCGTGAGTGAGGACAAAGCG
>JAUEKW010061223.1:0-13183 GCA_032274785.1 Ajuga reptans
TATACCAACAAAAAAAAAAAAAAAAAAATAGATGGTAACCCGTAATACCCTACCCGAAGTAAAAATTAGGGTAATATGGTAGGGTAAGGACAGGGCACTTTATATGCGGGTAGGGCATGAGGAAGGCGAATCTGTACCCTATCCTACCCGTTGACATTCCTATATGTTTCCCTTTTCTCAATATTGCCTAAATTTAATTAGTGTTATTGTCTAGAGACTTTTGAAACTACTGAAAGTCCAACTTGTTCCTTTAATTCATTAATAGAGTATAGACTTTTGATTGATTTTATACCCCCCACAAAGAAAATTGTAAGTAATATGTTTTTCATTGGTTAGACGATCGGCTAATTGTGATTTTTTGCTATGAAAAATATATTTTCGTGGCAAATAATTTTGCCACGAAAAATTATTTGTCACGAAAAAGACTAAAATTATCCAAAAGTTACAAGAAGGCTAAAAATATACTAAAAGTTACACCAAATACTATTTTGACCTATTTCCACTTCTAGAAAAGCTATCAACAAGTTTTGAAATAGAAACAACAATAAATACACAATTTGACTCGATCAAACTAATTGGATCGATTGAGTCGTTCGTTGACCGTTCTTAGACCAGTTCAACCTTTTTATTTGTTAACTTTTCTTCTAGGTAAAATAAAAATCAAATTATAAAATGCATTAGACGCTAATCAGATGGTGGATTGGGGACTAGTACCTAATCGGGCCTAAGCAAGATTAATGAGATCGGGGCGGCTGAAGGCTGTCTATAGCGCCTAGGCAGAGTTGAGTGAGAATTTTATAATAAAGTTTTTTAAAAAAAATCTTTATTTTTATTGGATTTTTAACTCAATACAAGATACAATAATCTAAAAGTGTTACTACGTGATGGGCCATAGTCGAACAAGAACCACAATGCGCCATCAACATCCAATACACCATATATTGAACTAAGTATTTCATCTTTCTTAATTTTAATATATTATATTTCTCCATCTTTTATGGATATAAGTAAACGTTAGGTTATTAAGGGGCGTTTGTGTAAACTTTTCTAAAATGTTTATCGCCTTTTAACTTGAAAAAAATTGTTTTGGAGTATTTGAAAATAATTTTAGCTTTTAAAAAAAGTGATTCCAAGGCAAAAGTTATAATTTGATGCTTTTCTCTCATTTTGGTTTAAAATAACTTTTTCCGTAAACACCATTCACTTCTTGCACAAGTAATTTTTCCTTAATATCTAATTTCAACCACTTTTTAAAAAGCAAAAGCAATTGCAAACATCCCTAAACTGTAATAACGGGGAGTATCGTAAGAAAAGAAGGATTAAATGATTAAACAATATCATATTTTGTTCTTTTTTTAGTACATTGGGAAATTAGGGGTGGGGAATGGGTTTAGAATCCATGAACTCTTGGTTACAAGTCAAGAGTAATGCCATCGAACTACAAGCTTCTTAGCTTATCGTAAGAAAAGGGGGAAAAAATATAATTTTAGTCATTTATGTTTGAGCTAATTGCATTGTTTGTCCTCTCCGATTAGCCTTTTAAAATTTATTCCTCTAACATTTAATTTTTCGCGATTTCAGAACTTTTTTTTACCAAAATTTATTGGCCTCGTCGGAGAAACGCACGTGTCGCACACATGCTTTTCACATTCCAACAAAAAAAGTCTTGAAATCGAGAAAAAATAAATGTCAGATAACTAAAATTGCAAAAGTCTAATCGAAGAGGACAAAAAAATAACTACCCCAAACATAAGGGACTAATATATTTTTTTTTTTCAAAAACAAATAAAATAATCCATAATATTGGGTCACTATACTCTTAACTACTTTTTACTACAATCATAATTAATTCGTTATAAGACTGATCCAATCAGAAGAGTCTGGAGGAGAAATTAAGTACGTGTATTGATAAGTAACAACATAGTTCCGTCCGACACTAATATTATAAAAGTCGTTAGATGCTACTTACTAGTTGGTGGTAGATTGAGACCTAGTGACTAGTCAGAACCTAGACAGGGCTGATCGAGCCATAAACGTCATTAGGCAGGGAAGATTGAAAAAAAAAAAACGTAAACGATCAATAAAAGTCTAGCGTCTAATCAGCAACCAATCGGAACCTTTCGGAAATTTTGGCAATAGATGTCGACAACAGAAGAAGGATTAAGACTAGCACTGAGACCACATGTCCACATGTTTGTTTGAAAATTCTACGTCTTGCCCTAAATTCAAATAAAAACAATACTCCCTCCGTCCCAATTATATAGGCTGATTGGGTATTTCACGGAGATTAAGAAAATTGTAGGAAAAGTAAATTAAACAAGTTAAGTTCCAAGTATGCCCCTATCTATGAGTCAACAATTGTAGGAAGTAACTCAAAATAGGGGTATATTAGTAAATGACTTACATAAATGTTACCAAATATAGTAACTGAACTATATATTTGGGACATCCCAATAAGGAATACAAGCCTATATAATTGGGACGGGGAGTATTAAATTTGAAAACGAAACAGCAACGAAACGACATCGTTGATTTGCATGTTGCCACGTCAACAAAGTTGTACTATATATATGAGACATGCATATCCACAACTCACAATTTCAATCTACCTAAAAGCTTCTTATTAATGGCGTCAATCATCCTCCCTCGTTTTCTTTCTCTCTCTACTTTTTCACTCCATTCTCCTCGTCAACTGTGACAACGGTAATTTCTCATTTCCTTTCTCTTTTAGATAGTATTTGGATCGAGGGATTTGAGAATGAATTTAAAATTTATTACCTTAAATCCATTAATGTTGTGTTGATTATCATGGATTTGAAAATTCGTCACTTCATTTTGAGCGGATTTGCGTGGTTTTCAAATTCCGTCTATCTTGAATGGATTTTAAATCCATGCATTTTAATTCCTCGATCCAAACACAACCTGAATGTATTTCGTAGCAACTTTCGTTCTTGATCTTTGTGTATGATAGTATTTCTTTATGTGGATCATAGTTTTTCTCCGATTCTAAAGTTTTCCATGTAAATTCCTGTATTGTGGTTGTGGTTATTTTTCATCTTGTTTATCAGTTTTTCTCTACTTGCCCCAATAAATAAACGTGGGTCCATGAATCCCAACAAATTATGTGTGTGATTTTACATGATTTTAGGCTTCTAGGGCGGATGTCTTATTTTTTCCTCCCTTCTTTTTTTCAATAAGTCAACAATAAATAAAAAGAAAAAGAAAAAGAGTTACAAGAGGATCGGAAAATGAGGAGATCTGATATGGCCCCAAATCCAACTCCAAAGCCCACTGCCTCACCCATCAAACCAAATCCCAACACAGGCCCAAGTGAAGCTCAACCCAACTCCACCGAGCCCACGCTGCAGAAGAGAACAAGGAAGGCTCCAGCTTGGCATCAAGATTACGTGCTGGACAAGGGCAGCAAACTCACCTGCAAATCGTTACCTCTGGAACGCAAGTGAGTGGAGACAGTGTACTAGCAATTCACCAGCCAATTGGAGGGGACCACAGCAAGAGAAAGCCATAGCAGCTACTATATAGTATTAGCTATTTTCATTTGTATTTTTCAGAGTATGTTTTTGGGAGAATTGTTTCTCAGGAATTGTTTGTTTCTTTCCTCTGTAAGCAAACATTCAATTAGGAGTTAGTGTTCACTCTGAGAACACCTTTTATCTATCAAGATCACACGCCGATCACTCTCCAACAGAATAAAAAACGCCACAAAGCGACATGAAAAAGAAGCAAAAAAAAAAGACAATAAAAAGGAAAAACTCTCTATCCTGTTCTAGTCTTGATTTTTAAAATGGACAACCTTATGAGGGAACTTTCGGGTAAATTGCACCACAATCCTCGTGGTTTCATATTTATTCTTATGCGGTTTTAAAATTGTACATAATACTTAGATGGTTTCAATAATACAACATAATGTTTATTTTCCGAGCAAAATTATTTTGTCGGTAATTTTTTTTATGTTTTCTGGTTAAACACTGGTTCCTTTTTCATTTAGTTTTTGAATTGGAAAAAGAAATATAAGGAAAAATCGAGTGTCACTTTGACCATTTCTGTACCATCACTTTTGGATAAGATTGTTCTCTCTGTTTTGTCCGGATGCTGCATCGGTACACGTAGTGGCCGTATGTATACATAAATATTATTCCGCATTACACTTTAGACGTGCTACATCATATGAACTTTAATTCAAAGTATTATCGAGTCTAAAAATATAACCTGATGGTTAATGATCTATCAACTTTAGTATATTTTAGAGGATAAGATAAATTAGCTCACTGATTTTCAACTCAATAAAATTTTAGATCAAATCGGCCTAACCCAAAATATTTCGTGGTTCGACGGGTTGGGCTGCCGAATTACCACCTTTACTCACGGGAGCTGAGACTTGAGATGTCTCCTCTTGTCCCTACTATTTGTTTTCTGTCTGCTTTCACAAAGTAAAGAAAATACTGCACATAGTTTTTTATTATATAAGTAATATTTTTACATTAAAAGTATTACTTTTTATAATAAAAAGTAAATCTTACTTTATAGAATACGGTCTTACACAATGATACCTTCCTCCAATTTCTTTCTAGTTAGACTAGATATTGTTTAGTCTTTACTAGATTTCTTATTTTTAGACACTAAAGAAGAAGAAAAACTGCCAACACATAGAAGCATAGTCTCATTTCAAATTCTCAGTCACCATATCACCAATGTTTAATTTCTTTTACTTGTAATCACAAAATTTGGTTACAAATAGGCTAGGTGATGATGCACTATACAATAATGAATAATCCATTTTCTGCATCTCTTTAAACAGACGAGGAAGATACTCTTCTCCTAGGAATCAACCAATACCGAGCATCTCTAAACCTCACAGCTCTAACCGAAAACGAACAGGCAGAATGCCTGGCCGATGAAGTCGCAGACACGTTTAGTAACCAACCCTGCACCAACACTTCCGGACCCAATGGCTCTCCCGGATCCGAACCACAGCTCTCCAGTTACCCCAACATTCTAACCAAGTGTCGTACGGACGCCAACATGACACAGGGTGCACAAATCTTGCCGGTTTGTGTTCCTCGCTTGGACCCGGCTCTAGTTCTCTCCAACTATACAATGTCGAGGTACGCCGGCTCTTTCAACACTAGCCGGTTCTCCAACATTGGGATTAGCACCGAAGATGACTGGATCGTCGTTGTTTTGACACCGACCGGGAGCTTCACACCAGGCACTGGCAACAATAATGGGAGCTTCACACCAGGTAGTGGCAACAATAATCCAGTGAGCGGGAGTGGGAGTGGAAGTAGTAATCCAAACAACGGGGCGTCTGGCCTTGTCGCCGTCAGCCCTATCGTGTTTTTGCTCGTCGGGTTTTTCGTGTTGTTTTGAGTTTTTTTGTATTAGATCGATAGAGAATAAATAGAAGCAAGGCTTGTCTTGCTTCTTGTGTAGTTGTGTTCTATATTGTTTCTAGACTGGTCACTGCTATTCCTTTACTTCCCCTCGTTAGAAGACGAACATATTTGTTTCTTAATTTTTTAGGAATCAATTTTTTCATTAGGAAACTCAATCAATTCACATCTTATTATACCATGCCAACTAATATAAATCTATAGCAAAACAATACCATTAAAAATTGTTAACTAAGCGAAAAAGTCATAACTTTCACTAACAATTACAATTCGAATCTTCGACACATTTTCCAGTGACCTGAATCCACGGAAAATTCTTGTGTGCCTGTACAGGTATGGAAGAATTTCCCCTAAATCCACATGTTAGGCTAAATAAACATGCCATATGCCACATCATTTGTCAAATTATCCAACAGATAATTTATGCTCAGAGAGAGAGAGAGAGAGAGAGAGGAGTGCATCTAGTTTTCTTATTTCCAAGATTATTTTACAGTCATATCCATGGCATTAATGACACATCACCTCCAGATAGTTTAGTAATCTTTCCTACACCTTTATTTAAGTTGATTCTATCATGACAAACAATCAACCAGGAGCAATTCACATTTCAAACTTAAGATCTTGGGACATCTATTACTACCCATAGTTTGCTATACGATTAAGTCTCCGTTTTCGTTCACAATCATTGCAGTTACCAAGATCGAACATCTTACCGTTCCTGCTGGACTTCTTCAAGAACTCTTTATCTTCGTTCTAGTTGTCAGCATAATCCTCCTTAGAGCAATCATGAGGACCCATGTGCTCTTTGCGATTTTCTCCTTAATCGTCAAAAGCAGTGCTGAGGTTAGCACAGTCTTGAGCATTTGTGCCTGCAGCCCTTTGAAGAACCCTAATAGCCCTTCTCTTTCCCAGATAGAATAGATTGTTCCAGAGATAGTTTTGCGGGGGCGTGGCTGGGTTTTACCATCTTCGTTTTCGTCGGATTTTGCTGTCTGAATCATCACTTTACACCTGTGCATTATCCAGATGACAAGTATATCTTCATACAGAAACAAGAAGAAGAAAACAGATTCTTGCGCTCAAACGAATGTGACCCTAGTCGGCTGGACAGGAAAGGAGAGCGATATCTTACCTTATAGCTGGGTAGGTCAAGCAGGTAGCAATACACTTTGAGACTGCACCTAACACAAAAGCAGAAAATGCAGAAAGTGCCTCTGGAGACGATACATCATCCCCTTGTTTCCTCATCTTCCCTTTTAGCATTCTGTGTTTCAACTGATCAAACACTGTGTACTGCATCCCAAACAATTACATTAATTATAATTTGTTTTGACATGACGTGATATTAATGTATTCTGGATATTAAGAATCATTTAAAAATCGCATCTGCTCAAATTAGAAAAGGACAGAGTTCGAAGAGAAAGAAGAAGATACCTGAATCGAAGGATTTGTAGTAAGAAGAAGGGAAATGCCTAGACCATCAAATGCATCACTCCAACTGCCCTCTGAGAAAGATTCCAACAGACCTTTCGATTTTCCAAAATCACTCGTTTGCATTCTTGAAGATGCTGTATCAAGAGGCTGTAAAAATATAATCAGGATATGGAGATAGGCACACAATTCAAAGTCACGATGTCAATATACGAACATATTGAATTATTGATCATGAAGTCAGCAGGCCATACGAAGTCTTTGAAGAAGTAATCAATAGAAATTGATTAAACATGCTTCAAAACTTTGGCATAAGCTTAACGGAAACAACAAATGTCATGGTTACAGATAGGTCATACTGTTAGTCAATCAATTTTGAAAATTGAACAGTGCCTCTATGTATAAAAGCAGAGGATCAGTGGAAATCTGACTTGCCTGTGTCGCTATGGCTGTGCATGCACCAGCAGCAGCTGCAATGATCAAGTTGGCAGTAGTTCCTATGGATTTAGATTTGCTTTCTCTCAAGTACAACCTCTTAAAGAAGCTATATCCATAGAAATAGATAAACTGTGAAATGAAGGACTGCAAGTTCTTGGTGCCTAGGCCCTGGTATAATGACAATACTTGACGTTTGGAAATTGCTTCCCAGAGAACGTCTGAAATATTCCTGTTAAAAGAAGATAATCCATTCTGATTAATCTCATTGGAAACCGACATTATGTGCATTATCTGATTAGCTAATGGATCATGCTGCTTAGCAATTTCTGGATATTGTAATAGTTTTAAAGATCATGTACAAAGGCATGTGAACACACAAAATGTGTGTGAATTTAGAAAACAGAACAAGAGATGCAATTCACGACAGTTGAGATCAAACAATAGCATGCCAAAAAAACATATTTTGCATGAATTTGATGATATAAGACAAGAAACATCTCCAAGAAAACATGTGGTTTATCCATTTATATTTCTACATATATACATAGATTTACCAAGAAAATGATATGAGAGGATACAAAATACTCTTCTCCATCCCAAAGGCTTGCAAACTTATTGCTGCCATGCTGACTTAATTGCCCTAAATATTGGACACCGAAAGCCATAATTTTTTTATATAGAAATATTCCTGAATGACTTATGACCTATTAAGCCATAAAATTTCATTTTACTATGAATAATTTTTTTCCTCCAAACAAATTTTTTTCATCTCATATACCACTTATGCTTAAGAATTTTTTTCTCCTGGTACTTATCTAAATTTGGATAGATACAGGATTAAACAATTACTCGGTTTTCTTTTTCCATTACAAAAATCATAATATGATTGTCATAGAACTTAAAGCCGATGAAATTGGATATTTTAATTTTCTTTTTCATTTCCATCGAATTCACTTGCTTCTAGTACAGCTATAGGGCATGGAATTTGAAAGAAATGAAATGAAATTTGAAAAAAGAAACTACGAGGTAACGAAAAGGCTGCTGCAGAAGATCGCAAGAACCAGCATGATCCAGCAAACCGCACTTCAATTTAGTTTGAACAAAGTAAAAAATAAACAACAAATATATGAAAACATCGCAGGGAAGCCCGAATCAACATCAGCAAAAAAAGAAGAGCTGAAACCTGTATTTTTGGTGGTGGTGAGCTCGATTTTCGGCTTGGTACTTAGTTTTGCACGTGTCAAGCGGATACAAAACGGTGGTGCTGACCAGCGCACCTACCGCACCCGATGTCGCCTCCACTAACGACTCCATATCGAACGCCGTCGGAGAATTCCAACCTTCCAAACACAAAATAGAAAAATTGAAGTTGCTGAAAACTAAAATGACTAGCAAAAGACGCGGTGCCGTCTCTTGTGTTCAGATCGTATAATTCTCCGATCAAGCAAAGTGATTTGACTAAAATAATCGGAGAAGACAAAGTTTGAGAAGAAAACACACCTGGAATCTGCCGTTACTGGAGGAGGCGGCGGCGGCGATGGTGGAAAAACTCCCGCGGTGGGGGGCGGGAAGAGGGGGAGATGGTGTCCCGTTCTGATCGCTGGACGGAGTGAGCAGTCAATTGATCGTATTGGGGTTTGGAAAAATGTGAGAGTATGGGCGACTGCCGTCTGGTCCCATTCTCGTTATAAATTGCTAATTTGAAGGGTTAATTGCGGAAAGAAGAAGAAAAAACGAAAACCACCATCTATTAGTCTATTACTTTAAGCTTATCATTTTTTTTGGTTAATTACATAAATCAACATGTACTATACGTGTTTTGTCACTTTACAATCTAAACTTTATTTTTTTTCCAATCGCAACCTGAAGTGTACGTTTATTTTCACTTTTACAACCTCCGGCGATAATTTCCGGATAGAAAATTATAAGATTATTTATAAAATATGTAAAAAACATAACATTATCTTTAAATATTTGGAAATTACTTCTATAACTCTAAAAATTCATTTAAATATCTGAAAAATTACCTTGATTTTACACGTAAAAATAATTCCAATATTTTTCAGTTATTTTCTCAGAAAATTTAAAAGATTATTAGGATTTTAGAAATAACTTTCAAATATTTTAAATAATTTTATGATTTTTATATGTTTTTCAAATAATTTTATAATTTTCTCGCCGAAAATTGTCACCGAAGGTTGCAAAAGTGAAAAAAAAAACATGGAATTCAGGTTGCAATCGGTCAAAAAATAAAGTTTAGGTTGCAAAGTGACAAAACGCGTATAGTACAGGTTGATTTATGTAATGAACCTTTTTTTTTTAAGATAGGAAGATTTTCCATTTTTAAGATCGGTTTATATATTTTTATATTTAATTGCTTTATCACCATCATCATCAAATGTGTTAATGACATAAACGGGTGGATCCAGGATTTTGTGATGGGGTGGGACATAAAACGTAAAAATTCAAATTTACTGAAAAAATTAATGTTAAAAGAAGTTGCGTCTTATGGTACATAAAAAGAAAAAGATTATTAGGAACAAAATATACAATAAATTTAATTTTTCTATTGAAAATTTACTAAAACATTTGATAGAATAATTTGAAACAAAATAATTGAACATGGTTTTTGGTTTGAGATATTAATTTATTTGTGGAATAGAGACAAAAATGTGGAAAAAAAATGAAACAGGTTGTGAGATTATTAAAAATAATAACTACAACGATAAAAATCATAAGACTAAAAAATATGGTTTTACATATTTTGTCCTGGGCTGAAGCCAGGTATTTGCTTTACCTAGATCCACCCATGATGAGATCGGCCTACCACTTTGTGTTCATCAATTGCTATAGTTGTAGTGATTCGAGAATTAATTGAAGTTGATTCGAGAATGAAAGTATGATTATCAGGATTATCATTGCTATCATCTCTAGATTCATGATGGTAGAAGCGAAGAACCGTGAAATAGGGGTAATTCTATGCTTACCCATGTAGGTAATGTTTGCACTCTATTAGATATGTGATATACAATATATTCTGTAAAAGTTAGAAAAAATTGATCATTGATTTGTCTGGATATATTATAGGTCACACATTTAAGAAAGTACGTGCACTACTCATAAGGGTAGTATAATATAATTCCACGTGGATCACTCCTATATACTATGTCTTGTAATCCCATTATGTCTTAAAAATACCTAATCTTGAGAACATTTGACATTTCCTCTAGTTTATCTATCAAGTATGGGATGGCAAACCCTAACTCTCCCCGACAGACCCGACCAGCCCGACACGAATTTACTGAGAGAAACCCGAAACTAACCCGACACGACTCGATTAACCCAATTTTGACCACCAGAAGCCGCCCGAAATTAATAATTTATCTTAAAATGTAATCATTATATGTTTTAAATATTTTTATATATATGACCCGAATCGACCCAAAATTGTATACGAACCCGACCCAATGACTCGAATTGCTACCCCTACTTATAAGTAATAAAGTGTATAAAATTATATTTAGATGGAGGGCTTCAACAATGGATTTGAAATCCGTCATCAAACATACCACACACTCTATACATGAAGCGCGTGTTGTGTGTGAATCATATGAACTATGTATAGTATGTGTACTATGCGTGAAGTGTGTGTGAATTGTGTGTGAATTGTGTGTGAAAGTGTGTATAATATGTGTATTTTGAGTGTGTCATATAAGATTAAAAAAAAAAAGATTGTCCCTTTTTTTATTATTATTTGAGTTTATGAGCTCTTAGATCTTATTTTTACGTCTTATAAATTGCTTGACATCTTACTTTCCCAAATACTTTTTAAGAGCTTGTAAGTTTTTTAACATCGTATAAGATGTTTTTAGAAGTTTAGAAGTTTAGCCAAATACCCTCTAGATTTAAGTAAATCATTGAAATTATAGCTTTAAAAATACTAGAATTGAGAAATTCTGATAAATAGTAAAATTATATGTTTGTTTTGAAATTGTATATGATAGAGTTGTACTGTAAATGTAATGTCAATACTGTAAAAGATAGATGATTGTAGTGATTAGATTATTCTAAAATGGCTCATTAAAGTTACTAGGAAATGAGAAGAGAGAGAGAGATGGTGAAAATTAGTTGGATATGTGTATTTAGGGGAATAATTGATGTAGGTAGATGGGACAGAGTAGGATTTTAATGGATCGAAAAACCAATTTTACATACCAAAATAAATGCGTATTTAATATTTTAACATATGATATCTATCCGCAATAAGATAGATTTGTGAAAATGTGAAATATCGGAATAAAAAATTATTGATGGAATACGTATTAGAGAAGATATGAAATAATTATAAAGGAGACCATCCTTGACCTGACATGATAACTCGACTGGAATCCAGAGCTAAAGACACTAAAATAAACGCGTAAAAACCTAACCTAAAACCGACCAGCTAAATTTAACCATTTTTATCTTAAAATATGCTAATTATATATTTTCAATAACTTTTAATATATTTTAAGAATAACTCGAATGCAACCCAATAATCAAAATTACCACCCCTAATAATTATGCACCATCTTCATAACAGGAGCATTTGAGAATGAGCAAGCTATTTATATATATAGTGACCATATATATAGTTATCCACTCTGGATTCAAATTATCTGTTCCATTATTCGTATTCCACTATATGTTCCACATATTAAGAGATTGACACATGTCCCATGATCTCTATTTATTTTTTAATTTAAAATATTACATGACACGTGTCAATCTCACAACATATGGAATACAAAGTGGAATACAGAATAGTGGAACAGATGATTTGAATCCATCTACTCTACCATATCATCATATGAAGATTCATGTACTTATTATCTATTTGTAATAGGAACTACAAATTAATTTCGAAATTTACCTTACACCGTATAGCCATCTTCAAATACAACACTTCGTCCATAGTTGTAAACAAAGACGGGTTGCAAATAAGCAGTGACAGAACCAGGAATATGGATTGGTGGATCTCGGCAAGTGAAATAATGCTAAAATTAGAGCAGAATTTTTTTTAATGGGAATTACTATTTCCATACATTGCATTTCTGCATATATCTCCATTTTTTGAGGAAGTTGAACTAAAAATGGCAGTGTCGGAAAACAAGTTATAAAGTTTAGGGTATTTATTTATACATCAGAAAATAATGGTTGAACAAGGAGCTTCAGTGCTTCACATTGCGTTATCCAAATTCAACTGTGACCACCAATTTTTTTGTCTTGTTTTTCAGTATCAGCTTAAAAGAAGTTAAGAACATTTCTTATTTTCATTTATTTATTTATTATTATTATTTTATTTTATTTTTATTTTCGGAAGCAATAGTTTTTACTTAGTGAAAAAGGTCAAAATAGCCTATGGTGTAACTTTTAGTATAATTTTGTCATATTTGTAACTTTAGTATAATTTTAGCATTTTACAATCACAATCCAACCCTCTTTGACAATATTACCCTTACTATTAATCAATTAAATTAGACTAAACCCAATTAACTAACTTAATAGTCCAATTAACCTAATTAGTCTAAGTCAATACCCCATCATGTCCCCTAAATTCCTCACCCCACCCCAACAACCTCCCCCACCCCGCCAAGCAAAAAAAAAATTAATTTTTTTAAAAGTTTTTAAAAAAATTTGACCAATTGTTTTCAATTTTTTTTTTCTACCAGTCCCTACCCCCAAGCCAAAAAAATCAGTTTATTTTACTTCCACCACCAATTCGTAATATTCTTGACAAGTGTGACGTGGTACGATTCGTGGCAAGTTCGACAGTAAATTAATTTTGTGGCAAATTTCTCATTAGTAAAATCATGGTAAATATTTAATTTTTCGTGGCAATTATATAATTTTACATCGCA
>JAUEKW010061334.1:0-13180 GCA_032274785.1 Ajuga reptans
GACTACAACACACCACATTTTCTACAATATAAGATAAGAGACATACTTGCAATCACTAAAGAAAGCAACAATGTGATGAATACATTTATTTCAGATAATAAGGAAATTAAATATACATTCATAAAGCGCACTAAAAGTTTGCTTTAATGTATACTCTATCACAATTTGTATAGTGTGTGTAATGTGTGAAGTGTGTGTGTAGTGTGTATAATGTGTGAAATGTGTGTAATGTGTGTAGTGGGTGTAGTGTGTTTGTAGTGGGTGAAATGTGCGGTGTGTAAAATATGTGTGGAATGTGTGTAGTGTGTGTAATATGTGTGAAACACATGTAGTATGTGTAATGTGTGTGTAGTGTGTGTGAAGTGTGTGTAGTGTGTGTATAGTGTTTGAAATGTGTTAAATGTGTGTAATGTATTAAATGTGTGTGTAATATATGTGTAGTGTATGAAATGTGTGTGTAGTGTGTGTGATGTGTGAAATGTGTGTATAGTGTGTGTAATGTGTGTGATATGTGTGTAATATGTGTAATGTGTGTGTAGTGTGTGTACTGTGTGTGAAATGTATGTAGTTCGTGTGAAATGTGTGTAGTTCGTGTGAAATGTGTGTATTTGTATGTATGTGTGTGTGCAATATGTATAATTTGAGTATAATTTATAAGATCTTAAAAAAAAAAGATGGATTAGAGGAACTTAATTTTTTGGGAACTTATAGTTATAAGCTCTAAGAGCTTATTTTTAAATCTTATAAGTTGTTTGACATCTTATTTTATCAAACACATTTCAAGAACTTATAAGCTCTCAAACATGTTATAAGATATTTTGAGAAATTTATAAATTTAGCCAAACACGAGCTTTGCTAATTTCTACAACCCAAATATTGTAAGGTGTATGTGGTGACTTATTTTCCGAGTTTTGCGACAACTTTTTTGTTTTCTTTTCTAGCGTTAAAAAGCATAATGAAACTCCGATTCTGTCCAGTCTAGGCTCATTTAAGCCCCGACTAGGCGCTAGTCTATTTCCTAACTAGCGTCTAACACATTCTACAATAATGATTCTCAGTAGTGCTACTGACATTTGTTAGATAAGCTAGATGATAAACCTTGTATGGAAGCAGACAAAAGTATTCTAAGATAAAATGTCAATCACCTGGAACTTCCAAGTCATCTTTTACCATTAATATGCTCACTATGTACAAAATAAGTAA
Organism: Ajuga reptans; assembly: GCA_032274785.1. Lineage (NCBI taxonomy): Eukaryota > Viridiplantae > Streptophyta > Magnoliopsida > Lamiales > Lamiaceae > Ajuga > Ajuga reptans. The sequence continues at coordinate 1,204 of JAUEKW010061334.1, forward strand.
TGTAGGTCACTGGTTAAAGGTATCAAGATCAGCTAATTTCTAAACAAGTTTTCTTCTTTTCTATACAGAGAGACAATATCCTCCCACCCCTGATTCAGATATTCAGAAACTACGATCATCAAATTTACCATTTAACTTGCCTCAGTAGACATAATCTCAACCTCTGCCCACCACAGAGGCGACACTTTCGGTATAGCCCCATCCGGCCCTATCCCCGTTATCTCCCGCAACCTCGCACAAACTTCTCTCATACTCCACCTCTCTCTCGGGTCTTGACAAGTACACGATCTTACCACACGACCAATCTGTTGAAGTTGATCTTCGTTATACGTCTCCAAAGTGGGGTCCACCATCTCTCTTAGAGACGGTAACCTGCTAAGATAATCCGAAGCCCAATCTTGAACCGAATCACTACCTGCTGAGTACGGGAGCCTACCAGTTATCATCTCAAACAGTACGACGCCAAAACTGTAAACATTGGTCTGCACGTTTGGTTCCGTCTCAGCTGAAGAAGACCCTTCGTCTGGGAACGAGAAGTCCGATATTTTTGCGGCGTAGTCTTCGGTCAGGTACACTGCTGACGACTTGAAGTTTCTGTGGACCAATGGTGGGGACAGTTGGTGCATATGCTCGAGGCAGTACGCCATGCCCATTGCTATTCTCAACCGTGTCCCCCAGTCTAAATGCTCAGCTTCTCTTACTGTAAAACGTTCATCGTGTAACGCAGAAAAGTCGACGCCTTAGGTATATATTTATGAGTTTATCAAGCATGATATTAAAACATTGTATAGTCTATCTGATAAAACATAAAACATATTACATATATATACACCTCTGATACCATTTGTAATGATACAGACTCAATAAATAACTAAATTTAGAAACAATCAGTAAGTATAAATGTAAAAAGAAAGAAATATTGTTTTTTTTTTAAATAAATATTATCTAAAAAATTCCAACAAAATTTCTTTAAATTGACTTAGCCAACCTGATGAAGTATAAGGCAGAAAGTCAAAACCTTAGGTATGTATAATATATTAATAACATATGATGTAGCATAAAAATAATGATTAGAAAATGCAGTAACATTTTCCAGTCTCACAACCTGAGTTCTTATTTTCATTTTTAGTATCTTCTTAGGGAGATTCATAGGGCCAGAGCTAAGTTTTAAACTAATTAACTTAACAGGCTGTATATAGGCATGTAGATCTTAGTTTCGTTACGCAAAAGATTGAGGAGAAACAGAAAATACTCACTGTGTATATGCTCAAAGAGCGTTCCATTAGGAGCATACTCGAAGACCATCATCCGAGTGAAAGGCTCCCCTTCCTCGCAGTATCCAAGTAGGCTTACAAAATTCTTGTGATTCACTTTTGATAGTGTGTCAATCTGTAACCATAACCCATCAACTCAACTAAAGGAAGCAATACAGTAACCAAAAAAATATCAAATAAAATTCATGGATGAATTTAAATCTCGTGTTTTCTTGATAGTTTAAGCTCTTCGGAGCTTTGTATGTGTGTGTGTGAGAGAGAGAGAAGGGGGGGGGGGTTGAATTTTACATACAACTATAAAAAAAAAGGTACCTTCTTCCTGAACTGGGCTTCCATAGTGTTGGACCAGTCCTTTGGAGATGCCACAGCAATAGAGGCAACTGCTATCTCGACTCCACTCGACAATGTACCCTTATATAAAGTACAAAGTGATGCCGAACCAATTACATTGCTGAAATCTTCACATGCAGCCTCAAGTTCAGATCTCTTAAGCTTTGGGACGCCTGAGACACCAAAAGAAATAGTTAACCCGGAAAAAGAAATTGTGATATAGGTGAACCATGCATAAAGCGTAAAATGGTCCCATATTAAAATTTCAAAAGAATTGACCTTTCCTATCACACATTAAAAGCATAAAATAAAATCAAGCTTGGTTGAAGGTCAACAACCATAATATGAAATATCAAAAGGTACAAAACAATGTGCGTTTCGTATTGGCAAGTGATTGATCTTATAGAGCTTGGACAAATTTGATAAAACTAGAACAAGGGGTTCGAGTAGTCAAGTGAGTTAGTAGATTCAACCATTAAAAGAAGCACAAGTACAAAGGAAAAAAGATGCAGACGTATAAGGTAAAACCTCCCATAAGACGGTTAGTTAAAAGACTCAAATACAGTCAACTATATTGACCGTATTAATCATATTCAACCCCTGTTTAACTATTTGACCATCCGTCTTACCCTAAAACCGTCTTACAAGAGATGACCTCAAAGTATAATAGTTAAGAATTACCAGTTATGAACGCTCTTTGCAGTTGTCCACTTAATCCGGTAGCCCAGGGCTTGACAGTAGAAACCTTGCCAGTTTTCCAGACGTAAACGCCAACTATGAAAAGAAGCAATAGAGGACCTCCAGTGGCTACAGACACAATCAGAAGTCGCTGATGATGATGGCTTCCAGAAGATTCAGTTGTTGCCGTAGGCCCTCCTGCTCTAGTGGAGGGTGAAGATGGAGAAATATGTGGTGTAACAGGAGAAGGTGAAGGGCTTGATGCTAATGGCTCAGGCGATGGAGCTGGTGGTGGTGAGGCGGGAGGAGGAGGTATGGATTCTTGAGGTGGAGGAAAAGGAAATAAGAAGAAGTCTTCGTCTCGCACAGGAGGAGATTCTTGTGATAACTTTCGACGTACAATATCTCTCTTTTTGTCTAAATTCCTGTAAAGATAAAGAATATGTTCATCTTGGAAAAATCAAATTTGTAACCTTAGAATGTAAACCTGAAAAATGAAACACATATATACACCAAAAAAAGAGGAGAAAAAATGTGCTTATTTCTCAATATTGTCATATCCAGTTTAGGATTTCAGAATAGGTTAAAAGCTACTCTTTTCCTTGTCATAATTTGGTGTTATTTGGTTCTCTTACAAGTGATTAACAAAAAAACATTACATTCTCATACAAGTAGCAAAAAAAAATTACCGAAAACAGAACAGGAAAAACTACTATGAAATTTCCTGGAAATGGAAGTGTCAGATGGTCTAGAAAATCGAAGGATTTGGATCAAGTGCTGTAGGGGCAGCACATCATTTGGTGCCGCACCCCCCCCCCCCCAAACTACATGGTTTTGCCCTTTAAATGACCAAAACGACGTCGGTTTGACTGAAACTCAAAACGACGTTATTTTGAATTTTCATCAAAACAACGCCGTTTTGGGGGCCACAATACGAAATATTGCGCTGCACCCCACAACACTAGATCCAAATCCAAAATCGAATTTATTTGCAACAAATATTGTAGCTGAAATTCAAAGTTGTGGACATTTATTAAGGATATACTAATAGCTTTCCGAAGAAATTTGTATTGGTGATTCCATTTAGAATCATCAGCGCCGTATATATATATATTTATATAATGAGTGAACTTTGAACAGAGTAATATACCGGTATATTAGCAGATCATTACAAGAAGAAGCCCATGTGGAGCTGGAAAATATGTCCTTTTCCACTTGAACTTCAGATAGCTTTTGAAGTTCGTAAATTTCCAGACATGTACTGCTAAGAAGCTCATTGTTGTCAAGTAATCTACATCAAAGAACATAACATCAACATCACCGGAGAAAAAAAAAAGCAGTTTGCTCGGAGTATAGATCAAGTTCCCTTTCAAACTTACAGGATCAGCATTGAGAAATTATCTCCGAGCTGACATGGAATCTGTCCACTGAAGTCATTATATCCAAGGTCTAACACTTCCAATTCTTCCAACTTTGCAATCTCCTCGGGGATTACACCGGAAAAGTCATTGTTGCGCAAAATTCTGTCATTTACAGAAACTGTCACTACTTGTTTATATTTTTTTTTAAGAAAAAGAAAAAGAAAAGCTTCATCCAGATAAGGTAGAATAGAATGTTATTAAAAAGAAATAAATTTAGTGCATCTTACATAGCCTTCACATGAACCAGTTCCCCAATATCAGCAGCCAGAGTACCACTCAGGCACATATCTTTCAGGTTCCTGCAGTTAATATTAATGAATATCCATCTACTTGGCACATTACGATCCAAATTATCACGGTAAGACGAACAATTAAATGTGTTCAACTATGTTGATCATCTTTAACCCATATTTGACTATTTGACCATTCGTCGGCCGTCTTACAGGAGATCATCTCATTCGACTCATGGTGATTGATTACACCAAAAGCATGTGCATTTTGATTTGACCTTATGAGGAGATTAACATTTAGTCGGAAAGGAGATCAAACACAACCAAATAAGCATTAAAAAAGTTCATGTGGTAGGAAGACTTAAACCAGAGCACACATAGGACATTATGGGGGTATTAGCAAATGCTTAAAGTAAAAACTTTTGAGCTTTTGGTTGTAAATAAGCTGAAAACGTGTGTTTGCAAGTGACAACTTTTGCTGGATTACAGCAGAAAGTTATAAGATAATCGCTGTTTTTTACAGTCACTTATTTCAATTACTTCTTTAAAAGCAGAAGCAATAAAAAACACATCATTTTTCTCCTACAATCACTGGAAAACACACACACTAATATTCTTTTTCTTTATGGGATTCATCAATATCCAATCCTAAATCCTAAATGAACTTAAAATGGATCAATGGCGGATTTAACAAAACAAAAGAAGATAAAAAAACTTACAAAGCAACAACACATCCTTGAGAACACTCAACTCCAAACCAAGAACAGGGGCTCTCCACTCCTATTTCGTCTATCCAATTCGACAAAGCCCCATATGGATCACTTGTCACTCTCTCTCTAAACCTCAGCAACGCCACACCTAAACATTTCCAAATTAAATTAATTTTTTTAAAAAAAATTAGAGAAAAAAGAGAAAGAGAGTGTTGCCTGTTGATACCTTCATGATTGAGAGAGCAGCAATGTCTTAAGTTGAAGAGATAAAGGCAGCAGCATATCACCAACACACCACTTCTAATTCTCCAAAACTCTTTCATTTCTCCAGAAATTTATTCAATCCATGGAGTGAGTTTCTTCCGAGTCGATTCAGTCCACCCCCACAAAGTTACTGAGTTGAAAAAATGGGAAATTGGAGGGGAATGAAAGAGATAAGACATTAGTTTAAGGATAGAGATTAACCAGAAAATATAGATTTAATAAGGAAATGTGAGTGGTCTGGTCAAATGCAGATTATAGAACAAGTAGTAAGTAGGTGTATTATAAGAATAGGATGTTGATTGTATGGTAAATAATTAGGCAAGTTAATGAGGATGATGTTGACGTTATTATTTTTCAAATTTAAAGACTTTAATCCCACGGAATATCAAGTAAACCCCCTTCCAATTTTCCTAATGTCCCCTTTTTACCGGATGTTCCACTCTAAAATCTAATTTTACAAGATAAACCATGAACCATAAACTAATCCAAAATCAAAGTTTACAAAATAAATTATGAACTATTGAATTATAAATCTTGAATTATTAAATCATGAACCATGAATCGTGAAATTATAAATTTTGAATAGAAAATATATCATAGTTCCAAATAAGGATGGATCCAGAATTTTTTCATAAATAATACTCCCTCCGTCCCATAAAAAGAGTCATGTTTGATGGATGTACAACTTTTTATTATTGGTCAACTTAGTCAATGTACAACCCTTTGCAAGTGGGTGATTGTAATCTTTACCCTTAAAAAAATGTTAAACTAATCAATATCCTATTGACATCAAAGTATTAACATGATTTTATAAGGGCATCAAAATAACTTCTATGTGTACCTAACTTTGACTTTTTAAACATGACTCTTTTTATGAGACAAAGATTAGTTTTGATACATGACTCTTTTTATGGGACGGAGGGAGTATTTGTTTTGTTGGGTCTGACTAAACCTAATACATTCAAAAAAATATACTCTTTTCACTATCCCAAAGAAAAATGTTTTCATTTTCATAATGGTTTGGTACATTAAGATTAGATAGGAGAAAGAGTGGGGATGTACTTGTGTTATTCATGTCTCTTAACACCCTTTTTCTTTTTTCTTTTTTTCTTTTTTTTTTTTAAATTTTTTTAACTTGTAACTGCTATCTTACATTATTCATGTACTTATGTGTTTACTAGGATAAACTATCTTACATTATTCCACTAGCTATTGCTTTGCAATATTTCAGTTAATGATATTTTACTTTTACATCAATCTCATATTTGGTTTGTAGGAATTTAGAATCTGAATAAGATAGTCATTGACCATTGTGTCCTTCGACTTATCTAGGTGTAGCAAACGAGCCTTTTAGGGTTTTGATAATTTAAGTTAGGAGTGCTATTATGCATGAAATTGGAAGGTCAGATCATTTTTTACTGAATCATATTTCCCATTTTTAAAATGTTCGAAATTTTTAACTAAAAAGATATTATCTCCATTTTTCAGATGTCTCTATAGGTTTTGTGGTTTGTTTATAAATAAATATCTTTTTAACTTTTTCCACATTTTTCCAATACTACCCCTATAATTATCTTTTAAAATCTTTAATTATCTAACTTACCATATCTAATTTATTTCTAACAATAGTATAAAGGAAATGGGGAGAAAATTAAAAGATTTGAGGGGAGAGAGAAAAAAACAAGATGAGGGTTTTTTTGTCCATTTTTCTTACCCTTTAATTTTCTTATCCTAGTCTAAAAAGACATCTAAAGAAACAAATGTAGTATATTAAGCTCTATTTGGATGGACATGATAGAAATTTGAAATCCATGATAGTAAATCATCATCGTTGTTTGGATGGACATGTCCATCAATTTAATTCCGAACTAAATTTCAAGATTTTTGGGTAGATTTGAAATCTCTTCCAACTTAAATGAATTTAAATTACCTTTATTCCGATCCGAGTTGTTTTTTAAGGAAAACTTTTATTTCAAATAGTTCAATCCAAATGTAACTTTATAGTTGTTATATTTATTTATTTTTAGTAAATTATGGGTAAATTTTATCTATTATGTTGATCATCAATTTGCTTTTTTGGTGGGTAAAATTTTAAATCACCAAAATGAGGTATGAGATGATACCAAACAACAAACGTATCTTTTTTGTTAAGCAATTAGGACAATTTCTTAGAAAGTGATCCAAATTATTACTTTTGAAGAAAAAAAACACACAAAAAAAAAAAAACTTTTATTTTATCCAATGAATGAACGCACTCTACCGTAATATGTACCCATCATCATCTACCCAAGCAATTGGTTGTAGGGTAGGTTTTCGGTTTGGACCGTTGGGTAGTTTGTCTACATACCAATATTCTGGTTTTAAATTTATATATCCAATTTACTAAATTGGAGTAAAATATTAATTCTCTCATCAGTTTATGGTGAAGGTCACGAGTTCAAATCTGCTCCCCCTCCCCACTCCAAGAAAAAAAAAATTAAGCGTCATCTTAGAAAATTTAGCACATATAAGAACACTGATTCTCATGTATACCTTAGATTTGTCCAATTCAGACTGTAGACGTTTTTTCATGAAAAAGTTATTACTCCCTCTATCATAGTTATATAGGCTTGTTGACTTTTTTACAAGGATTAATAAAATTGATTGGAAAAGACAAATATAAAATCAATTTCCTAATATGCCCATATTTAATGAATATTATACTTCTCAATATATTATTTAATGCGTATATGAATATGGGTACATTAGTAAATGAGCTACATACATATTACTATATATAGAAACTCGACTATATATTTGAGACATCCAAAAAATGAATACTTGCCTATATAATTGGAACGGTGGGAGTAGTGTTTATACTGAAATATATTTCTTGTTCTAAAGAATGATATTACCTTTCAGCATAATACATTTCTTCAGAAAAAGTAGTAACTTTCAGCATAAACATTAATACATTTTCAGTATAACACTTCCTTCAGATTAAGTGAATACATTTCAGTATAAACACTAATAACTTTTCATGGCAAAACTGTCTACGATCCGAATTGAACAAATCTAAGATGTGTGTAACTGGTGTACAAAAGAACTACGCATATAAGTAAGTTAGAATACTTATGTACTAATATTGTTATTATTTTAAGAAAACATATATTTGTCTTTCTCTTTAACAATATATATATCTTTTTTTATTCTAATGCTCATTTTAATTGTAGACAAATTCAAAGATTAAGGACACGTATCTTTCAAAATCCAAAGTTATAGCTTGTTTTGGAAATATATTACCTGTGTTAAAATGACACTTTAGGATAGAGGGATTATCTGAGAAAATCCCTTGACTTTGATTAGTAGGTCTTAATATAGGAGATCTGAGATCTGCCCTCAACAAGATAAACACGGTAATACAATAAATGTACCTATTAAAGAATCCGAATTTGCCCCGACGGATTCTCTTGGACCACAACTTTGGATGTTCACTGAGATCTGCAAAACAAGACCGGGAGCTGTCCCGGTGAAAACCTTCTGATGCTCAAGTCAGTTATCTCTTCAGTACACAACAATGTAACAGTGAAAGAGAGTTCAAGGGTGTTTAATGTGTCTAACCTCTTTTAGTAGAAATGAGAGATATTTATACTTATTGTTCCCTCCTACCGGGGGTAGGACGATAATTTTACCTTAGACCAATCGCTACTCGACACGTGTCTTGTACGACCATGCCAAGACGATGGCGTCAGAATACCTATCACATATCACCGTGGAGGATTGACAGGTGTTTGGCGTGTGTCAGACGGTAGAAGGTGGGCGGCTCGAGGAGCACGTACATGTCCAGCTCTGACTCACCAGCGGAGAATAGTTCGTCAGCTCTGTACGTCCGAGTACCTGAGACCTAAGGTTGCAATGAAGCTTCAGTTGGCCACCTCATGGTGCTCTTCTGCCAAGGTTCAACTCTACATGTCACCTTTGTGGACGATATCCTTCGTAGGTCTGGTCCGAGCCCCTGGTCCCATTGTGAGATAATTTGTGCAGAGAAAGGATAGGGAACTCGGCTCTGCTCTCCACTTATCCCCTATCAAGTAGTCCCCCCTACTCCGAGTGAGGTTTGGGGCAGTCATTTGGAGTAGTGAAGTGAATTCATTCCTTCTCTGCCACCTTTCAGAGATGTCCTGTGCTCCTGCGGTGAAATTTTCTTTTTCCCGCTCGTTTGTTCAAATTTGAATCATCTCGATCTGGGCCATTCGTGCGAAAGGAGGTTAACCTTCTTTGCATCTCGTCCTTGCACGTGTCAGCCTCTGGTTGGACAATTTTTCTTAATCTTCTCCTATAAAAAGGTTCCATTTTTCACTTTCACTTTTTTACCGTTTCAAGATTTCTAGAGAGAGAATTTTTTAGAGAGCTCTGCATTTCCAAGCGTTTCCTGTCGTGCACTTCCGTTCCTCCTCCTTCCTCAAAACCTGGTACCTTCTCTCGAACCCTTCATTTTCCTTTATGTTCTCATGTCTTCTTCTGTGTCTTCATCCTCTACCTCTAAGAACTCCGTCTCAGAGGTCCGTACAGAGCCGACGACAACCACCCGCCCATAAGCGGAGTCGTCGTCTTATGATTCCTCCGATAGCGAGACCACCCTGTCCTCTCCAGGGAAGACAAGGTAGACTTCTTGAGAGCCGCGTGTTCGCAACCCTGAGGCGACCTCCTCACGTCCTGCTCTGGGCGAGGGACCTTCTGCCATGGGCTCCCTTGCTCTAGTTATTCCGAGCGTTAGGGGAGAAGAACGTGCACCGGATGTGCCCACTAGCATTCCACTTCTTTCCACCTACAGGGTTGTCATCGTAGCAGAGGCTGATAGAGTTAGGTGGGATGAGGTAGCGGGTTCTTCTACCTTTAGTGACGCAGATATAGACTTCTTAGAAGCTCGTCACGCCTTTCACCAAAATTATCTTTTCGACATTCCCAGAGCTGACATTGGCTCGTCTCTCCTTCCCTTGCTTTTTGGAAAGCCCACATAGATGTAGGTCTGCGTTTCCTGGTCCATTTATATCTATCCGGAGTAAGTGAGCGGTTCCAAGTTCCTCTCAATTAAATCATTCCTTCCTCCATGCGCATCATATTGGCCTTCTACAATGAAAGCCAATGGTGCGAACTGCACCCCAGAATACTTTCACATCTGCCAATATTTCAAACGTGGGAATAACAACATCTTCTACGTCAGCTCTCGTCCTTCTGGCCCTGCACACTTTGTGGGCAAACCTCCCAGTGTGGACAGAGAATGGAAGCCGAAGTGGTTTGTGGTCATCCCCCGCCTTGGAGGGTGGACCTTCCCTTCTGAGTGGTGTGACTTTTCTCCCCGTGTCTGTCGTCCCCCCGAGAGCCAGGTTCTATCTGAGGACAAGGAGGTGATGGTGAGACTGAATCGCCAGGTAACGGAGCAAGGCCTATTCTGAATAAACGAGCTCTTAAGGGATCCAGGTATGCTCTCCCACTTCGAACTCTTAGGGAATGAGCATGGCCCTACTCCTGATTCGGGTATAGGCCCTTTGTTCGCCGTAGCGCTGTCTTTTTTTTTATATCTTGTTGACGTCTGTTTCTTTTCTATTGTTCATATATGGACTACTCCTTCCTCACCGTGCCCGAGCCTGAGGTCCAAAGTCCCCCCGCTTCTGTTTCTAGCTCTGGAGATCCTTCCAGGGGCTACAATCCCGTCATGAGGGTCGTAGAGCAGAATCCTTCCCTGCCCTTGGCCACCACTGCTAATCCCGCCAGCTCTGCTTGTACCAGAGTCCCGCCAGCTCTGCTTGTACCAGAGCCGCAGCTCCGAAGGGCAAAGAAAAGGCCCAGACCAGCAGCATGCCTACCGGAGAGAGAGCCACCCCCTGCTTCCAAGAAGAGCAGGTCTGATGTCTCATAAAAGAGCAAGCACCGGGGGTTAGTTCGCAAGGCCCCCAATAACGTCTATACCATTGAACTTCCCAAGAGCTTTCTGGACCTCAGCAAGGCTGACTGCTCCACCTTCATCAAGGAACTGCCTACGGTTGAGGATGTGGCTGCCATGAGCCGAGAAACCGATGAGAGGAACCGAGAAATCATGGCTCAACATCTGGTCCAGATATTTTTTCGTGCACCTACCTTATGCTTTTATCCATTTTTTTATTTGTCCAATTTAACTAGTACCTGGTTCATTTTATTCGGTGCAGTTCCTCACCTACTTTGGCCGGGACCAGAGCAGAACCGGTGCGCAGGTCCTTGACAAGCTCCAAGCCGAATTGGAGAAGAAAGAGGCAGGTGCTCAAGGCCATTGCTAAAATTTTTGCCTCCACTGTTGAATCGGATGGCCTGAAGAGGCACAACACTGCCCTTACTGAGCAAATAGGCACTCTCACCGAGCAGGTCTCCGACTTGCAAGAACAGCTTGCCGCCTCAGAGCAGAGATACTGAGATCAAAGTGTTCGTCACCGTAAGCGGGAGCAGAGGTGGAAGGAGGAGGGGCGCTCCACCGGTTATGCCGAGGGTATCAACGACTGTCGGCGCTGCCTACTGTTGGCAGAAGTGGGGCAGCAGTTCCTGAAAGAGATACACGAGGGACTTCTGGAGGGCTATCGCAACAGCACCCTCTACATTCGGCAAATGGGCATGTTCCTCTCGAACTTTATCCAATCTGGGTTCAGGACTGCGTATGCCCAAGCTCAAGAGCAGGGCTTCATGGGGTAACTGACCTGCGACATGCCCAGCATTGCCCGAGGGTTGAAGACTCCATCTGCCTTCAAGGGTGATGAGACACTGCCTCATGACCACCTTTGGTGGTTGCCCGTGATGCGCAAGGCTGCCAAGTTTTTGGCTCGTGATGCGGAGCTTTCCTCAGAGCTGCCCTTTATGGAGGAGACCCTCTATGACCTAGTTGGCGTAAAGGAGGAACCAGCCCCGATCTCCGAGCCTCCTCCAGAAACCACCTCTGAGCAGCACAAGCCAGAGGAGTAATTACTGTGAATGCCTTAGTTGCTTTTGGTAATAGCATTTTGTGAAATCATTTTGTTATAGTCCCCTAGCATATCAGGGCATTTTGTAATTGTACACCTCTTATT
>JAUEKW010061444.1:0-13176 GCA_032274785.1 Ajuga reptans
CGAACCGAACCGAACCGAACTACTACTAAAAACCGAACCGAACCGAACCACTCGGTTCGGCTCGATTTTTCGGTTTCGGTTCGGTTTTGCTCACCCCTAGTTTCTATACACTTTATACAATTTGAATACGTTGGTCCAACCTCAATAGATTGGGCCGAACCATAATTAAACAAAGCCTATTATCAAAGAAATAACAAATCCCCTTAAGAGAGGGGGAAAAGGAAAGAAAAAGGAAAACAAAGGAAAGAGAAAGAAGAGGCCCCCACTCCACCCCACCCCCGCCCCCTTCCTTCCCCCTCCTGGTGTCTGTATGCATCAAAGAAATATATACATACACCTATACATACACTTCATTAACAAAAACAACAAATTAGAAACAAAATTAGAAGCATTACACTGAGAATCGCTTCGATCATCACTCGTTCTTGCAAAATTAATTCTTCTGGATTGCAGTCGCTCGTTCTCTAGGAGTTTATATACGAATAAATTAGAGACACGTATGGTGGTGATCAACTAGAGTTTGAATTAGGGTTTTTTCTGTTTTTGAGAGGAATTTGGGGGCGAGTGGGCCAGTGGATTATTGTGGGTTTTTGGAGTGTTTTATTGGATTGAAGTCTGGGTTTTTGGGTTGGGGACTGATATGTTGGATTTTAGGATACAGGTTGGAATTGGGTTTGGGGAAATTTGATTGTATTTGGGGGGTGGTTTAGGGTTAGGGTTTGGGTTTCTTCATATTGGGGGTTGTTGAAGTGGGTTAGGGATGGTTCAAGAACCTGAGCTTGAAGAAGGAGAAACTTGCTATTACAAGGATGATGCAACCATTGACCCTGATATTGCTCTCTCCTACATTGTATGAGTGTTTTTTTCTGCTTCTTGCCAAAACTTGCTGTCAGTACCAAAAAAAAAACATTAATTTTATGTTCCTCCTTCAGTGAATTCAGTAATGTGGCATCAAGCATTTCTTTAACTGAGAGAGGTGGCAGTTCTACTTTTACGATATAATGGCAAATACAATGGATGGATGAGTACTACAGTCGCCAAATATGCATGATATTGTCTTTGAAATACTAAGTATGATAGTTATGATGCACTGATTGGAAAGATGATAAGATGTTACATCTTATTTAAGTTGCAGTGGTTGAGTGTATTTGGGTTATTATGACGTGATAAATGCAAATTGTTTCAGTCGGAGTGAATGTATGATGGTCTAGCTTCAGGAGTTTCAGAAAGTGAAAAGATGAAAAAAATCAACATTTTGTGATTTTTGGCTACTGTGACCTTTCAATTATAACCCAGGAAGTCTTCTTCTTATTACTATTGGATATATTGGATATAACATATCTGTTCATAGTGCAGTTAGGTAACTGAATCTTTTTCATTACAGCATGGACTCAGTTTCATTTTAAACTTTTTGCATCATGTGTTGTATTGTGATCACGGACCACTCAACTAATTAAACTAAGTGGTGATGTAATTTGTTCATCTTGTCAGGCTCTCATTTCTGCTTTCTTTCATGCTGTAGATGCTTTCTCATTTTCATTTGCATATTTAACAATATTAATTACGGCTTTGATCTTGTTTCTGAAAGGGAGAGAAGGTTCAAAGTATATTGGGGCATCTGCAGAAAGATTTTGAAGGTGGGGTTTCAGCAGAAAATCTGGGTAAGTGGTGAAATAATCACTCTTCTCTCTTCTTCTTGTCCCTACCAGAAATCAATACCCTCAACTTTTCCTTTTGGTGGTTTTCAGGGGCAAAATTTGGTGGATATGGCTCTTTTCTGCCCACGTATCAACGATCTCCTTCGATTTGGTCGCAGCCAAAATCTCCATCAAGAGTTCAAACTCCCACCTTTCCTGAATCTCCCAATGTCTGTCCAGAGGTATATGGTGCAATTGTTGATCTCTGGTTAACATGTGTGTGAGAAGTTTTCATTTTACTTAGCTCCATGAACTGTGTAAATACACAGGGTCCGACTCCTAATTCTGTCATGCCCTCTACTCAGAGGGATGACTCTCCTCCTTCCCCCAGTATGCCGCAATCACATACCTTGAAAACGTCCTCTGATGGTGCTTCAATCAGACAAAAGCCAATCTTGTCTTCTGGTAAAGTTGCTGAGGCTTTTCCTGGAAAAGTTGAAGTTCCTTCAAGTAGTTCGGGCAATCCAATTGATCACAGAATGTTAAAGTTTCGCATCAAGGTCGGACCTGAAACAGTGGCTCAATATAATGCTCACATACATAATCTGGGGCTTTCATCCCCATCTTCCTCAGAGGGGGACAGTCATGACGGAAGTGATGGATTACTGTTCGACTCTCATGAGACACCTAATGAATCTCCTGCTTACATGCTTAAGGTACGATTTCATTTGACTATTCAGCTTGTAGTGATGCATTCTGATATTTTCATTTCTTCTTAGCTAGTAGAGATCCTTTGGTAGATGAACTTTGACACTCAGGACATAAACTATTGTGTTTATTGTTCTTCATCCATATTTTATATGTGACTTGAAGATGTGGGAGTAGAAAACTCATTTCTCCCACCTGATACTGAAATTGATTGTAAGCTAGAAAGCTTGGGAAGAAGAAATATGAAAACTCATTACAATCTGCTTTCATGCAATGCCTGCCTGCCTTGAATTTGTTTTATTTTAAAACCATGACATCAACTATTCTATATGATGTTTCTTTCTGATAAACAACTCTTATTTTTTTATGGTTCAAATCAGTTCGATCTGGTTGATTTATTGTGTTTATATTTCTTTCTTTGGTACAGATAATGGCCTCTTTTCCAGTGTCCAATGGGTTGCTTCTTTCACCTCTTTGTGAAGATTTGCTGAACTTAGCCAAAGAAAGTGAATATTCAATGAAAAGGGAATATGAAGCTGCTCCCAAGACTTCTGCCAGACCTGTTAAGCTCTTGAATAATGATGTTTCCGCGGGAATGAAAACAAAATTTGTTGATAGAAGTGGAAACATTGAGAAAACAAAATTTGTTAGTAGAAATGGAAAGTTTGAGAAAGCAGAAGATAACTTTAGAGAGGATCTAAATGACCGGAAAACTTGGGGTGGTGATAGTCTGGACCGTACGGTGCAGCCATTCCATGATTTGAATGGCAAACCTTTACCTGAACTGAGGGATTTGGATAAGGATGCTCTAGTTGAAAAGAGGAAGGGACATAAAGATAGGGTGAAAGGACGGGCAGTTTCTGGTGATTCAGTTAAGGACTCTACTCTGACTTCTGGTCAAGGTTATGGCAAGCATGGGCAATCCGAGTCTAGATTTAGTTCTGTAGAGAAGATTGAGGAACATAGAGCAAGAGTTTCTCAGGATGGTTCAATTGATCATATACAGGATAGCAGGAACGGAGTTAAAGGAAGTCATTTACCATTCAATGCTTATTTTGATTATTCTGAAGTTGAAGGGTCTAAAAAAGCTACAAATGACTCGATTGCTAAAGTTGGTCTGAATTCTGCCTCCAGCAAACACGATGGATTTGATCCTCGTGCTGTGGGAAGGCTATCATCTGAAGGTGGAAGAAAACCAAAAGGAAGTCAAAGTAGTCAAAAGAAAGCATTGAAAGCAGAAATTTTGAGGGATGGGGGTTGCGCTGCTTCCATAAACAAATTGACTTTAAAGAAAAATATTCATAGGCCTAATCTCAGCCAGAAAGATGTGGCCCACACATTTTTAGATCATACAGAGAATCCAAATCGTTCATTGGGAAGGCCTTCTGATGACATGGCAAAGGACTTCAATCTTGATGATGTCAAGGCAAAATCTGTACATGCTGATAAAGTGAAGGAGAGATCAAGTAATAAGAGATACATTGAAAAGGTACCATCCGACACAAACAAAGTGGAGCCTCCAGCTGCAGCAGTGCATTCCAAGGAAGGAATATTCAGTGGGTTAGAGCAAACTGTGGCTGCTCCTACGGTAATAAATGAAGAGTGGGTTGGGTGTGATCGTTGTGAGAAATGGCGTCTTCTGCCATACGGCACAAAGTCGCAGCAACTGCCTGAGAAGTGGGTTTGCAGCATGCTAGACTGGCTGTAAGTTTCTTTCTTGTACACCTGGTCATCTATTTCCTTTTGTCATTAAGTTTATCTAGTGCATGGTTAAATCTCATCAATGAAGTATGACACTCTTGTGAGAAAATGAAATCTGATATATCAACTTGATAGTCTGTTTAGGTTGCTCATATCACTTTATTTAGATTTAGATATGGAACGTTAAGCGTCATGCTGTTTGAAATATATTTCAATTGCTTTAGTTATGAAACCCAATTAGATCAATGCAATATGCCTAGGTAACAAACGATAAATGTGAAATATCCACTGGGAAAGAGTTAGTTCTGTATAAAGTATTAAAGTGTATGTATGCTGTCTGTGCTGCATTCTCACTTACCACTGCAGTATTACCTTATATATATGTATCTAAAATTTTACTGCAAGCAAGCCTGGAGTTGATCACATTTTTTTTTCCTTTCAATCTTCAGTCCAGGGATGAATCATTGTGATATTAGTGAAGATGATACTACAGCGGCTATTCATGCTTCATATCTAGTTCCTGTTCCTGAAAATCAACATACTTTTCAAGCTCATGCTAATGGAACCATGATTAGAGGAATTTCAGAAAGTGCACATGGGTTCAGTCAGAATCACCAGACGCATGCATCGTATGTAATGAAGCAGCAGAAAATGAAAGATAAACAGAATTCAGTAAGCACGAGTCATGTGATTCCTTCTAACGGTAAACAGAAAATGCAACATTTGGCTTTGAAAAATGGGAGCTCAAAGGACGTGAAGCTACCTCTTCCAGGAGTAAGTGCTACAAGCAAGTCAGATATGCAGCATCCAAATAAATCAGCGACAGTTTCAGCAAAATTAAATAAAAGAAAAGGCGAGCATGTGATAGAAGGTATGACTTTTGGTAATAGCTGTCATTTCTGTGCACTAATACAATTTTAAGATTGTCTTTGTTGACGGATAAATATAACAATCCTGCAGATGATGCAAATCCAAAGAAAAAAATAAAGGAGTCAGGTGAGTATGTAGATGGGAAGGGGGAGATGAAAAGGATTAAATCTAAAGATGCGGTTACTCTAGATAAATTTCAGACTCCTGGTGGAAACCTACATATGAGTGGACAGAGTGTGAAATCTGGTTTGCCCAGTAAAACAACCATAAAGATTGGGAAGAAAAAGAGTGCACGGGAAGATGGGTTCTCGGGGGGGCCGGGCAATGTGCAAATGTATGTGAAGAAACATGGAGATGTTAAGCAGGATTTACAAGATGACGGGCCTTTGGGTTTGGAAACGTGTAATGGCATAGAAGTTACAAAAAAGAAGATAAGGTTAAAAGATAAATCATATAGCCAGAGGTTTAAGGATAATGCATATGGCCAGCATATAGTGGAGGCGGGGCAAAACAATGAGAGCAACCTTCAAGGCAGAAAAGATACCGTCAATGAAGACAGCAAGGACGGTGATTTTCATAGAAATAAGAAGCCCCGAGTATCTCAGGTTGAAGAGGAGTTCAGAAGAACTCAGAATGATAATATATTGTCTAAAAGAATAAGTGCAGAAGCTAGAGTTCGGTCATCAGGGAGTAAGGAATATCCAAGGGACAGGACTGTCGAGAAGGAGCAGCAGGTAAGGCAAGCAAGAGTAAAGCCGAGTCTCACAATCGAAGATATAGATAAATTGAGAAAGGATTTGGGGTGTGAACAGCTGTCAACAGCTGCCACTTCAAGCTCCTCTAAGGTTTCTGACTCCCGTAAAAACAGACTTAGGTATGTGGAGCGGAAAGGCTCACCTGAGGAGTCTGTTTCTTCGTCTCCCATGAGAATGATCTATCGAAATCAGGTTTCACCAATGATGACAGAGAGTGCAGGTAAAGTTGATTTTAGGTTCAAGGATGCTGGTGCAGTAGGCAGTGCGAATAAATTTCAGAACATGAATGAGAGCGTTGAATTGGGCACAGCTA
This sequence comes from Ajuga reptans, assembly GCA_032274785.1. Lineage (NCBI taxonomy): Eukaryota > Viridiplantae > Streptophyta > Magnoliopsida > Lamiales > Lamiaceae > Ajuga > Ajuga reptans. The sequence continues at coordinate 5,985 of JAUEKW010061444.1, forward strand.
GGAAGGGGACATTAGCTCTCACCGTCATTGACAATTGCTCTGAAATCTTAGATTCAAAATGTAAATTGACAAAAGAGGCAGCTGTTGATAACTGTCATGCACCTAAGCACGAAGTGTCGAGTAACATGAGCCATTCTCTCTCCTATGATTCGAACCTCAAATCTGCTAAGATCACTGTTACTGTTGGCAAGAATAATGTTAGAAAATCAAATGATAGAAGAAGCGAGAAGAAATCTACACAGAGGGAGCATCAAAAGAATGATCTGAAATCAAGCCATCCATGCAGCAGGGATGTCATGCAGCCGAACCTTAAACAGGATCTTCCAAGAAGTTCTATAGAACAAGCCCGGATTGAACCATGGAACGGGAAGGTGCGCCTTGACCTGCGTCAAGGAGATAAACAAGTTGCATTATGTCCTAGCAAACATGCATCAGGATCACTGGGATCCTTGGAAAAGAGTCCTGTGGATTCAAGACCCGATGATGCTTCTGTACTTGGTGATCAACCAAAGGCTTTCAAACGCATTGCTTTTGCCTGCCTCCAGGATGGGGCTGAAAATTACACAAGTAATGAGGCAGAGCAATATGTGTCTCCGAACCCAAGCCTTGGAAACAAGAATGTCTCTGGCGTTATCGCATCTACTGCCTCGAAAGAAGCCGAAGATGTCCTGAAAGAAGCTGAAGAACTTAGAGCTCATGCTGATTTAATCAAGGTCGTCCTGGGTTGATTCTTTAAATATGCACACATTTATTGGTCCATCCTGAAATGTTGGTTACTTGATAATGTGTATATGCACTGTACCAATGCATCAGAATCTGCTTTTCAATATCTTACTTTTCTATACATAATTTTTTGCAGAACTCTGGTTTTGGTTCAGAAAGTAATTACGAGTACTTTAAAGCTGCGCTAAAGTTTCTTCACGGTGCTTCACTTCTAGAAGCCTGCAATGGAGAACCTAGCAAACAGTTGGAAACAAGACCAATTCAGATTTATGGTGCTGCTGCGCAACTATGCAAGTAAGTAGACACTCGGAGTCTTGGAACCTGAGCGCTTCTGCTGCTTCTCATTCCGTCTCAGATTTTCTTTGTTTCGATATCTTATTGAGAGTAATACCTGCATTGTTGATCTCAAGTGTCGACAAGAAACATTGCAGGACAGAATGATTATTCAATTTCTTGTTTAGTAAAAATGCATGACTTATAGCCAAGTTGTTATGAGGATGACAATACTGCTTGAGATTATCATTCTGGGATATTTCCCCAAATTTTATGTCATACCTTTTGAACTGCTACTATTTAGAAAGCTTTCATGTACATTGGGCATTTTTAAAGCATAGATATTGAATCGTTCTAAAAAGTTTACGTCATGGACTGAAGCCTCGTCATGCAATAACAGATTCACTGCTTATTTTGTGGATTCACATAAGCTTCACATTATGTGCAGAACATGTGCAAGTGAATATGAAAAAGGTCATGAAGTGGCTGCCGCTGCTTTGGCGTACAAATGTATGGAGGTGGCTTACATGAGGGTGGTTTATTTCAAAAGTTCAACTACAAGCAGGGTTTGGCAGGATTTGCAATCAAGTTTGCAAATGGTTCCACAAGGTATGATAGTATTTTAACTTGGTACAAAAGAGTGCATCTTGTATTTACCTACCTACTGTATTAATGGTCTCAAAAGTTAACGGTAAAAACTATATTATGCTAACAACTTCCCTATCTGTCTTCTTCATTTACCATATGACCATCTTCACCACTTCAAGATATTGAAAATATTTTACCATAGTTAAGACGGGGGATCTGTTTGCTCTTTTACAGTGCCAACTAGCTTTAAGAACCACCGCACCCCCCACCCCCCGAGATGTTTTTCGCCTCTTAACCTGTCTGCACTATTATCAAATGACTCTTGTGCAAGACTGCACACTTGGATGCTAACTTTCTGATCTTAAAGTTTTGATGTTGCATAATCCTACATATCTGCTCTGGATGGATATCTTTTTTCTCATTGTGGTTTTATATTATTCAGATGATACTGCTAATGATATTTTTCTTTGCTCATCTATTTAGGTGAATCCCCGTCATCTTCTGCTTCTGATGTTGATAACTTGAACAATTTAGCAATCACGGACAAGGCACCCTTTTCTAAAGGCAGTGGTTCTCTTGCTGGGAATCATGTTATAGTGCCTCGCAACCTCCCTAACTTTGTTCGGCTGCTTGATTTTGTAAGTTGATTGACCAAATTAATGCAATCAAATTCTAGTTTGCTAGGCTGATTATGATTTCTCATTTTTTGCTTTGATATGGAACGAAAAATTGGGTTGGCTGTTACTTTCAGCTTCCTTATAACTGGAAATGATAGCTAAGTACTACATTTCTCCACCAATATCTGACCCAGATCATATGAATCATTTTTTACCTATATGGTCCCACAAAGATATGTCACCATTATACGCACTATAATTTTCATTTCCATGTTTGCCCCTTTTTAATGCTGTTGGTATTCTCCACATCAACCAAATATGTTTAAAGGAAACTAGAGTTAAAATTTAATGCTTTGACTATATTAACTACCATTTCTTAATGTGCGTGAAACTAACTATAAACCTATTTTTGTGGAAGGGAGGGAGTATTAGTTATTCAATATTTGTTTAAAAATCCACCCAATTGACCTTTCAGTTGTATAGACTACGCAAAACTGCGTACCAACTCCAGGCCTTATCAGAGTCGTAATAGGATAAATGCAAAGTTAATCTGTTATTCTTGAACATGATATTGAGTAAAATATTTTCGGATATTTTGAACTTACAAAAGCATGTGTTTTTACCTTGTAGTTTGAATTCGTCGATTGCTGGAGGATTAATGTTTAGTATTCGTATTCGTTTGCATTATAAGCAAATTGCATCTGATATTCTTCTGAGAAAGTTCAATTTTAAACTGAGTTTTATTTATGCAGACAAAAGACGTAAATTCTGCAGTGGAGGCTGCCAAAAGATCACGGGAAGCATTTGCAGCTGCTCAATTAGAACTAGAGAAGTGTAAAATAGATGCCATTGTTTCCATCAAGCAAGTTATTGACTTCAGTTTTCAAGACGTAGAGGAACTCGTACGTTTGGTATTGCTTGCTGTTAACACCATCAACCACCAGGGGTTTCGCGCTAAGTGAGAGTAGTCAAACTAACTGTACATACTTTTTGTCACTTACTCATTCCCTCTTGTGAGCGGGCTGCAAAAGACGGGGCCTACAGGAAGGAAACGGGCCTTAGAAGGAGGCGAATCTGCTACAGAGTTGTGGATCAATGAAGAAGAATAAATAGGTAACAACTAATTATATTTATGTACATGTGTAGACAATGGGATTATTTGCCATTCTTGTAAAAACATTTTTGATTGCTTCTATTAGACAAGATAAGGGGAAACTATGCTCAAAATACTCGATGCAAATTCGTACGGGATAGCAAGAAATCGAGTTTTGTGCATGTTATAGCACAGATTCAGCAGAGCTCTTATAAGAGTGCAGTTTTGATATTGTAGGCCACATATAGATTCTTTATAGTTAGAAAAGAGACTGTTAATAGAAGGTTCAGATTACGTTAGTCATTTGAAGAGGCTGATTTTTCGATATATTTATTATTAGTCCTTTTTATTTTGTTTCAATATTTCATTTTCCTCCATTGGTTTTCTTCTCTCCTTATTTTCCTTTCATATGAGAGCTTGTGATAATGCAATATTTATTTATTTATTAGAAAATATCACTACTTCACCACTGTGTTCATCTTATAATCTGCTATTCATCTTTTAATTACTCGTACAAGGTTTGTTGTACAGAATTTTGATAAGCTGCAAAACCGTACACAACATGGTTAGGGTTCGGTTTGAACTTGGACAGTTTTTGTAATTGTCGGTTCAAAAATTCTCAGTTGCCAAAATTTTCAACTAGCTCCGATTAATTCCCTTAAACGCTAGGCTATCATTAGCTGCATATATTTATTTTTCAATTTCTCCCCATCTAACCACACCGCCTCCCTCCAAAAAATGAAAAGGAAGAAACCGAGTTGGGTAGTTGGGCTGGTGAATACATAAATGGGCTTTAGCAAATTACGGTAATTGGGCTGGTCAATACATATTAATAATTAATAATATTACGTAATATATATGATGTGTGCTTATAATGCGAGAATAATAGATGACCTATTATTTAATAAATAGAAATTGCTTAATTTAATTGGTAATGACTAATGAGTTTGAGAAATGAGAAACTCATTTTCCAACTTGATTCATTCACTCTCCTTCTATTTCTTACCTCAACCTTTATTTACATTTTTTTTATAGAGAATTTATTTACATTTTTTACTTTAAGAAAAGTTTCCTAAATTATATAATGTATGTAAATGGTAGTTATTATATTGCATTTGCCCCAAACATCAAGATCTTGCCTAAGTGTGTTCATTCTTGCACCCCAGCCTTTAGGGGATGTTTGTTTTTAAGTTAGCATGGACAAATTTTCGACATTAAAATACTCAATCTGCGTTTATTTTAAAATATAAATAGGGTTTATGATAAAATCCTATACTATTTTATCTAGGTGAACCTATTATTTCTATATGTTTTCATTTTGTAATAATTATCTCTCTACTATTTCATTTACCAATAACTCTAATTAATCTTTTCACACTTTTCAATTATTACTGACACATCTATCTACAATATAATATTACAACCTGCAACTTTTTCCAGCATCAATGTGACATCCACAGTACAATTTTATTATATACAATTTCGAAACAAATATACACTTTCACTATTCAGGTTTATTTCTCATTTGCAGGATTTCTCTCAACCCATTTAAACCTAAATCAAACACCCCTTACGGTTTAAAGGGTACCTTATAATTTCGATTATTTTAATTTTGTTTGAGAATAACGACGCCATGTGATTTGAATGGGTAGAAAGTGGAAGGGCGTAGAAGTCCCAACATAATATGACCAGTGTTCTAAAAAACACTTGACGATAGTCGGACAGTAGATTGGGGTCTAACACCTAGTTGAGTTTTAGGCATGGGGTTTAAGAAGGACTAAGCGGGAGAATTCGAAAAAAAAAATATAGCCAGCCGAGGATAATTTAACGACTAAACAAGCCGGTCTAGTCGGACTAGACGAGTACTTTTGGAATAGAAAATTATGACAAGAATATAGGTAGGAAAAATATTGGGTTTTAACCGTTGAAAATATATAAATAAATAGATCAATGGGAACATCATTATGTAGGTCAAAGTTTGTAGAAAAAATATTTCCTTTATTTTCTTTATTTTCTTTATTTTTATTTTATTTATTTTATTTTTTTAATTTATGAAACCACGCGTTGTTATGGGGGCATCATACACACTTTGTGACCCCCACTCCCACAAAAAATAAAGAGAGTTGGTCAATTCCAAAAAGTGGTTCATGCAGCCTAACACTATGCACTATCAGAGGACACAAACTTAGAATGGTCAAATAAGTTTGGTTATAGATTTTGATGGGACTAGTACGTCGGTCGTGCAATACACGGGATAAAATATTTTGTTATATTAATTATTTATGATTAAGTTATAATATTAGTATTTAAAGCATTATAAAACATACATAAGTCATAAGATAGATTACTATATTCTATATACTAAAATTAAATAAATTTTAATATTTATTCTTTTATGTGGGTAATATGAGTCTCATATCTAATTTCATAAAAAGTGAATTAAATTATTTTTATTATGCATAAAATTTCATTAAAAGCATGCACCCTATATTTTTTTTTTACTAATTTTTCATCGAAACAAAAAAATTGAAAACTAAAAAAATATTAAAACACAAAATTGTGAAAGTAAACTAAAAAATATTTTTTCTTGAATACTCTCACATTTTTATTGTGATTTAAATATCTAAATATATTACACTTAACCTAACAAAATAATATTTTTATATTTAAAATTTATTATTTTATTTCTATATGCAAGATATGAGCTCCCTTGATTTTCTTTAGTATGATATTATCTGCTTTAACCGAACTCACAACGTTATATCTTTAAACTTTTTTCCAAAAGGCTCATCCACGATAATAAATTCGATGCGGGCTTTTATGGTACCCCAATATATTCTAACCATTAGATCTTGAACTTTTAATAATAACCATCAGATTTAACAACCTGTTACTTAAAGAGTAGGTTACCCCATTAAAATAATAAAAAAATATTAAAAGCATGACATCAGCTATAACCCCTTTCTTCTTTAATCTTTGCACAAACCCCGAGATTATTTCAACCAATTCGTTCAAATTCGTTATTTAATCATGATTTTTTTGCACATAATAATCCAATTAACCTTCTGCAATTAATCGACATCATTGGTGCTAAATGGACTACTAAAAGCTGATGCTTGCACATAAGTTCATTCAAATTTCAATCAACCCTTACCTGCTAAATGTAATAACTATTTAAAACGATTCAGAATTTAATAAAATATAGAAATAAATTTCTAATCACCAAATATAATTGGGTAATTTACGTTGAATTACATTTTAACCGATATAATATTTACTTGTACCCATTAAAATGGATATATATACATATATATATATATATTAAAAATATTTATTAAATCTTTTTAATATTTATAAAGTATTATACTCCCTCCGTCTCATAAAAAGAGTCATGTATCAGAAATTTTATTGTCCCAAAATAAGGGTCCTGTTTCAAAAATCAACGCCTCGTTTTACTAGTTCAAGTAAAAAATTAAAATTTTTGATTTCACATACTAGCTAGACATAATTGAATAAGTTAACAAAAAATAAAATAAAAAAAATAAGTCGTGTGTGTTTATTGATAGTTTTTAGAGAGTTGTACATTTATCTAAATAAAAAGTTGTACATTTTCAAATATGACTCTTTTTATGGGACGGAGGGAGTACTAAATTAGTATTAAGTATGGAATGTGGACGAAAATTTGGAGTCGTACATAAGAATTTTATACGGGTATAATGCATGCTTTTACTAACAAATTTTTAGCAAAATGAACAATTACAATTATAAATTTTATTATTTAGCAGAAAACCTAAAGATATTATGGTACAAATATTATCCGAATTTTACTAATTAAAACTCTATACTCAAATAGCATCTGGAATTTAGAAATGCATAATCCTTTTTGCAATTAGTTGTA
>JAUEKW010061555.1:0-13175 GCA_032274785.1 Ajuga reptans
AGACGAACATGAGTGACCTTGTCGAAGATTCCAAAATTAGCATCATTGCTAGTACACAAAAATGATTGGAACTTTTGATTTTCCTTTTCACATATGGATTAGACAGAGGAGTAATAGACTTGAGAGTAGGTAAGCTCATCTGAGTGAGATCCAGCTGGTAAAGACCCTCTATAAGATATCCTTTGAGCAATGCATTGTGTGTTGTGGTATCCTTCACAAAACAGACGTTAGAGTGAAACCACACATATACATTATTATCTTAGGTAATCTTTGATATGCTTAGTAGGTTCTTTGTTATATCAGGCACATGTAAACTGCTTTTCATTACTATGGGATGTGAAACTGTTAGAAGTATAACAAGAATATGTGCATGTGTGTGAGATTTTAAGTTTTGCACCATTCCCTATTGTTACTTTACCTATATGCAGTCTGATTCGTTAGTCTTGTCAACTCTAAGGTAATGTGACTTGAAGCTCCTGAATCAACACACCAGTGTATGTTTCTGAACCAGTTCTATGGGTGATAGTCAACAAAGGATCATAAAATGAATTGTCAGGATTCTGAGACATATCTACTTTAGATGGTTGATACCCAGTTTCACCATCATTCTCTACAATATGGGCTTGTGCAGAATTAAGATTTGTGCCTTGATAACTCTCATCAAATCTGAAGTAACACTTTGATGCTATGTGATTCAATTTCCACAAATCTGACAGGGATTCTTGAAGTTTTTGAATCTCCCTCTGCCTCTGCTCCTCTAGATGGAGCTCTACCCACTCTTGTATTCAACCTTCCTCTTCCAAAGTTAGAGTTACCATTGCCTAAATTGTTCCTTTGGTATGATTTCCCTTGAGCATAGTTTGTAGATGCTTGCAAATTTTCCGTAGCATTAAACATTGCTTGAGTCTATGTCATCTAATGTAACCTTATTTATGTGTTTGCAATGCGAATTGCACTTCTTGATGTGTAATTGACTCAGATCTTGTGGACAAATTCACCACAATGGACTCAAATTCAGGCCTGAAACCGTTTAAGATATATATTATATGTTCATCATCAGATATCGTTTGGCCAACATCAATAAGATTGTCAGCTATATTTTTCATGGATAAAATGTATTGTTCCACAGTCATATTCCCGTTCTTTATTGTTTGCAATTGAAACCTAAGATTCATTGCAATCGCATGAGATGAATATTTGAATAAAGTTTCTAAAACTGACCAGATCTCATTTTCCGATTTACACCTTGCCACATGCCCTAACATTCCTTTAGAGATTGAAGCCCATAACCAGCTGAATAGTAGTTGATCACGTTGCATCCATGCAAGATATTATGGATTTAGTTGGCGCTCTAACATTGTAGATGCAACATCAAGAAATCGAGAAGGGTTGGAGTTTTTCCAAACAAGAAACCATCATATCCATGCGCTCGAGCGGTAGCAATCACTTACATTTTTAGAATGTATAGATGCTTTTATCCAATCGCAATGCAATCAGTGCAAGAACTGTGAAAGTTTCCGTCACAGCAGGAATAGAAGCAATGGAAGAATCACTTGATGTCGCCATCAGGACTATTGAGTTGCAGAAGTATAAAGAAGAAAGAAAGAAAGAAAATGAGAGAAAGCAATTCAAGACTGAGTGGATAGTCTAGGCCAATACCATGTCAAAACATTGTCATATAATGTGAATAGTGTACGTACATGTATTTTTATAGAGTAGAGAAGGTGGTTGACAAGAAGCTAACTACCTCCTAACTACTCTAACTACTCCCAACCACCATGGTCAAATATAGATATAATTACAAACTGATTATATCTAACATTGACTTCACTCACTCCATCCAAAAAATAATTATCGTTTTAAGAAAATTTCACACAGATGACTTATATGCTCTTACTTACGTTTAATTATTACTAGATGTATGCCCGTACAATGCATGGGATAATATTCTATTACATTAATAATATGTGATTAAGTTTTAATATTGAAGCATTATAATATGTACATAAGTCATAATATATATACATTATTACTTAATGTATTAAAATTAAGTAAACGTCAATATTTTTTTTATGTAGGCAATATGAGTCTTAAATTAATATTCATAGAACAGTGATTTATTATGCATCAATATTTTTACTAATATAGTTTTTTTAATGCGATTGTGCATTAATGCAAATCCAACATATTCGTGTTATTTTACTATTTTTTCAGATGAAAATAAAATAATTATAAAACACACAAAAACTATTAAAATACAAAATTGTGAAAATAAACTAAAAAAAATTAACTTTCTTCAATAATTTCACCTTTTAAAAAAAATGTTTTAATTATATAAATATATCACAATTAACCTAACAAAAACATTTTATATTTGAATTATTTTACTTATGTGAGTGTGTGATGTCAAAGAAATCAACCAACAAGAGCATTTGAAGCATAAAGGATGATGTTTGGATCAAGGAAGAAGACAACGGTTTCATAACGGTTTTACCTAACTTCTGCAACAGTTTTTTAAAGGAAACAACCGTTGTCTATTTTAGTCTTTCTGTTTCAAATTTGTTGTGCTGTGGTAGAGCAGTGTCTAGCTCAGTTTTGGTGTATCTTTTGTCACACTTTGTAAACACAATTGTAACACACTTTCAGACACTTAGAAGGATCATAAGCTAGAGAGGTAGTCGGTTAAAGACTTGGATCAAGCTCTAAGAAAGTGAGTTAGGGAGATCAAGAAGCAGGGAAGCTTCACCTCACCTTTGTACTTGTTTCCTTTCGGGATTATAGTGTAATTGTCCGACTCTCCGTGGATGTAGGATATATTATCCGAACCACGTTAAATCTTTGAGTTTTTGATTGTTTTATTGCTCAAATTCATCTGTTTTTAATCATTGCAGAAGCATTATCGTAGTAGCTGTCATTACTTGTGATTTTATGTGATAATCTTGTTTGCTTGGTAGTTGTTCAGCGTTGCACAACAAGTGTTTGTTGTATTGCTTGATTAGAGATTGTTGTCTAGTTGTGGTTCTTGATTCAATCTCAACAATTGGCGTCATCTGTGGGAAGCATAACCGTTGTATCAGGCATGGCAACTACAACCAAGTACGAAGCTGAGAAGTTCACAGGAAAGAATGATTTTGGGTTCTGGAAAATCAAAATGAAAGTTGTGCTTGTGCAGCAAGGTCTGTGGGATGCTCTTAAGAAGGAGGAAAGGGAGAAGGATGGAAAGAGTGACAAGGAGGGAAAGGATGATAAGGAGACAGTTTCAGGAGTATCAAAAGAAATGAGAGAATAGATGATGGATAAAGCACATAGTGCTATCATCTTGTGTCTTGGTGATAGGGTGCTGAGGGAAGTAGCACATGAATCAACTGCAGCTGGGATTTGGGCAAAAGTAGAAAGCCTATATATGACAAAATTACTGGCAAACAGACTCTATATGAAGCAGAGAGTATATTCATATAAAATCAGTGAAGATAAAAGCATCAGAGACCAGTTGGATGATTTTAACAAATCACTTGATGATCTTGAAAATATTGATGTGAAATTAGAAGATGAAGACAAGGCTATCATCCTGTTAAATGCTTTGCCAAGATCCTATGATCATCTAAGGGATGCCATGTTGTTTGGCAGGGAAAGTTCTATCACCTTAGAGGAAGTGCAGTCTGCACTGAAGGCAAAAGAGCTGCACAAACAGAATGAGGAAAGGCAATGTTCTATGCCAGAAGGATTGCCCATCAAGAACAAATTCAACAAGGGATTAAAGTCCAAGAAGTTCTCTCAGGACATCAAGAAAGTTGCCTCCAAGAAATCAAAGAATTCAGAAAGTAAGGAGACAAGAAAATGCTTTCACTGTGATAACCAGGGCACCTTAAAAAGGACTATTTCTCTTGGAAAAGAAAGCAAGAACAAAAAGCTAACAAACCAGATGAGGCAGAAGTAACTGAGCAAGATTCAGAGGTTCTTAACATAGCAGGTAAGCAGGTGTTGGATGAATGGATATTGGATTCAGGATGCTCATTTCACATGTGTCCTAACAAGGTTTGGTTTACTGAACTTAGGAGGGCCAACTTAGGATCAGTTTTTTAGGTAACAATCAGAGATGTACAGTTCAGGGTGTTAGGAGCATCAAGCTACAGCTCCAGGATGACTCAATCAAGCTGCTAACTGAAGTGAGGTACATCCCTCAACTTAAGAGAAATCTTATATCACTAGGATTGTTAGAATCAAAGGGTTTTGACTTCAAGTGTGAGGATGGAACTCTAAGCATCTGCAGAAATGATAAAGTTATGATGAAGGGTTTCAGAAAACACAACCTATACTACTTGACTGCTAAAGCAATAGTAGGAGAATCTGAAATGGCTGCAAAAGATGATCTGAAGATCTGGCATATGAGATTGGATCATGTGAGTGAAAAAGGATTAGCAGAATTGAAAAAATAAGGGTTAATAACAAGTCACAATGGCATGAAATTGCATCAGTGTGAAGAATGTGTCCTTGGGAAAAGCAAGAAACTCCCATAGTTTGCCAGTCAGACTATTTAACACAATGCACTGGACTATGTACATGCTGACCTATGTGGGCCTTCCAGAACAGAAACAATTGGAGGATGCAAATATTTCTTGAGCATTATAGATGACTTCTTAAGAAAGTTGTGGTTGTTCACTATCAAGAACAAGAGTGATGCCTTCTCTAAGTTCAGGGAGTGGTGTAATGAGGTGGAGAACACAAAATCCACCAAAGTGAAATTTTAAGGATAGACAATGGACTTGAGTTCATCTCAGAAGAATTCCAAGCATTCTGCAGGGAAAAGGGGATTAAAAGACACAGAACAGTGCCTGCTAACCCCCAGCAAAATGGAGTAGTGGAGAGAATGAGCAGAACAATCCTTGAGAGGGTAAGATGCATGTTGTTGAGTTCAGGATTGCCAAAGAAGTTTTGGGGAGAAGCAGCTGCTACATCAGTTTATCTTATAAACAGATGTCCATCTTCTGTAAGAAATTTCAAAACACCTGAAGAAATGTGGAGTGGAGAGGCTCCTGAGTATTTACACCTAAGGATATTTGGTTGTCAAGCCTATGTGCATGTAAAAGAAGACAAGCTTGAACCAAGAGCACTGAAATATGTTTTCATAGGATATCCTGATGGAGTAAAAAGATACAAGCTATGATGATGTGAAACTGGTGTGAAGAAAGTTTTGGTAAGCAGAGACGTCACATTCAATGAGCAAAAGATGCCTTTCTTATCTCAGGATGCAAATCCTCTTGATAGAACAGTTAGTGAGAAAGCTGAGGTGGAGTTGGAGTTTCTAGATGAAAAGAACTTAGATATAGAGAGTTTGAATGGCTTAAGTGATACTGAGTCAGAATGAGGACTAGAAAAAGGGGCTCAACAGCTATAAATTAGCAAGAGACAGGGAAAGAAGGGTAGTAAAACCACCTAGGAGGTTTGGTCAAGCTGACATGGTTTACTATGCTCTAAATGTTGCAAATGACATAAGCTATGATGAACCTAGGACTTATCTAGAAGCAATTAATGGGAATGAAAGAGATCAGTGGATCAAGGCTATGAAAGAGGAACTAGATTCACTCAGCAAGAACAAAACATGGATTTTGGTTCAAAGGCCAAAAAATCATAAGCTTGTTACCTGTAAGTGGATTTGCAAGAAAAAGGTGGAGTCTGCAGCAAAGCACATCAGATTCAAGGCTAGACTAGTAGCAAGGGGATTCACTCAGAGAGAAGGTATAGATTATAATGAAGTTTTCTCTCCTGTGGTGAAATACTGCTCAATAAGAATTCTCTTAGCTATGGTGGTCAATTTTGGAATGCACTTGGAACAATTGAATGTAAAAACTGCTTTCCTTCATGGTGATTTAGATGAAGTCATATACATGACCCAACCTGAAGGTTTTGTTTCACAGAAGGACAAGGACAAGGTTTGCATGTTGAAGAAGTCTTTGTATGGCCTAAGGCAGAGTTAAAGGCAATGGTATAGGAGATTTGATGATTATTTGATGAGAATAGGATATACAAGATCAAGCTATGATAGTTGTGTGTATTTCAGGGATGTAGGAGGTACATCTGAAGTATTTCTCCTCTTGTATGTGGATGTCATGTTGATTGCCAGTAAGAGCTAGGCTCAAATAGCAGATCTTAAAAGAAGCCTGAAAGCTGAGTTTGAGATGAAAGAGTTAGGAGAGGAAAATAGGATACTGGGAATGGACATAGTCAGAAACAAAGAAAGGGGTAAGTTATGGCTTACTCAAAGTGATTACATACAGAAGGTGTTCAAGAGGTTCAACATGACAGATTCAAAATCTCTAAGTCTGCCATTATCTGTTGGATGCAAGCTCACAGATGAGCAGAAGCCTCACATTGAGGAAGAAAGAGATTACATGAAAAATGTGCCTTATGCAAGTGCATTGGGAAGCATAATGTACACCATGGTGTGTACAAGGCCAGATTTGGCACACTCCGTAAGTATGATTAGTAGGTATATGAGTGATCCTAGCAAGGATCATTGGGAGGCTCTGAAAAGGTTATTGAGATACTTGAAAGGTGCAGACAAGTTTGGTTTGAAGTATAGAAGGTTATCTGAGAAAGATGATAGTGATCCCTTAGTGGGATATGTTGATTAAGATTTTGTAGCAAATATGGACAATAGAAGATCTCAATCAGGTTATGTCTTTATATTGTTTGGAGCATCAATCAGCTGGAAATCCTTACTTCAATCAGTAGTGGCTCTATCTACCACATAAGCTGAGCATATGACATTAACAGAAGCAGTGAAGGAGGGGAAGTGGCTTAAAGGTTTGCTTGCAGAACTGGGAATCATACAGGAATCTGTAAAGATTAATTATGATAACCAAAATGCCATTTGTATATCAAAGCATCAGGCATTTCATGACAGGTCTAAGCACATAGATGTTAGACAACACTTTGTGAGAGATGCGATCAACAATGGATCTGTGAAAGTGGTAAAGATTCACACAGATCACAATTTGGCTGACATATTGACAAAAGCAGTGGCTTCACATAAACTGAGCTACTGCCTTGAGAATATGCAACTTGTTTATATGGTTTGAGTAGATATAGTGTCCTATAGTGGGGCATGGATCAGGGAAGACCAATTTTGGAATAAGATTCACTGTGGTGTTTGATGTTTTGACATCAAGGTGGAGATTGTGAGTGTGTGATGTCAAAGAAATCAACCAAAGAGAGAATTTGAAGCATAAAATATGATGTTTGGGGTCAAGGAAGAAGATAACGGTTTCATAACCGTTTTACCTAACTTTTGCAACGGTTTTTTAAAGGAAAAAACCATTGTCTATTTTAGTCTTTTTGTTTCCAATTTGTTGTGTTGTGGTAGAGCAGTTTCTAGCTCAGTGGTGTATCTTTTGTCACACTTTATAAACACAACTGTAACACAATTTCACACACTTAGAAGGACCATAAGCTAGAGAGACGTAATCAGTTAAAGACTTGGATCAAGCTCCAAGAAAGTGAGTTAGGGAGATCAAGGAGCAAGAAAGCTTCACGTCATCTTTTTTACTTGTTTCATTTCTGGATTATACTAAAATTGGCCGACTCTCCGTGGATATAGGATATATTATCCGAACCACGTTAAATCTTTGAGTTTCTGATTGTTTTATTGCTTAAATTCATCTGGTTTTCCTCCTTGCAGAAGCATTAGCATAGTAGCTGTCATTTCTTGTGATTTTATGTGATAATCTTGTTTGCTTTGTAGTTGTTCGGCGTTGTACAACAAATGTTTGTTGTATTGCTTGATTAGAGATTGTTGTCTAGTTGTGGTTCTTGATTCAATCTCAACAACTTATATATGCAATAATTATGTCTAATCGAAGATCGTGGAATAAGGATTAATTTGATATATTTTTCATCATGAATGGAGTTAATACGGAAAAGTTATAAGACTTTAAACTTTTAGATAGAAAAGAAGAAGAAGAAGGAAGAGAGAGAAATTTTATGATTGGTAGATGAAAGTATATGGTGGAGTATATGGTGGAGTAGATGAGAGAAATTCACGTCTATAATACAAAATAAGAAATTAAATCAGATAAAAGAAAAAGGCAAAAAAAGGTGAAAAATTAAGAGGGCGACACGTATCTTTCCCTTAAAAATAGACGCCTCTCTTTTACTGTTAAGGGGGGATATTATCTTTATTTAAAAATTATATGTCCTTATCTTATTAAGAACTGTTTTTCCATTTTAAATTCTCGTTTATATTATCTGGGTAATATTAGAATATTAGTGGAAATTATATTTTGAATTCCAAAAACCACAATTATTTTTGGACAAAAATCTTATGCCAGAATGATAATTATCCTAGAACAGACGGAGTATAATATTACAATCAAAGAGACTCGCAAGTTGTGGCAAATTACTTTTTCTAGACTAATATGCAATTGATTACATTGCAAGAATTATAGGACTGTAGATCCTTTGGGACAATTTCCACACTTAAGTGTGATTGATTTATATTATTGGGTTAATATCATTTTATAACTTGTACTATGCACGTTTTTTAAGTTTCTTACCTAAACTTTATTTTCTTTCCGGTCACAACATCAACTATGTATTTTCTCACTTTTGCAACCTCAGGCAGCAATTTCTAGCGAGAAAAATAAAAGATATAAAAGATATGCAAAAATATTTAAAAATCACAAAATTATTTAAAAAATCTAAAAATTATTTATTAAATTATAAATTTTTATTTCAAATATCAGAAAACTTAGCTGAAAATTATGAAATTATTTTTAAAAAATTTAATTTTCATAAAAATTTAAATTTTTATATTTTCAAATTATTTTAGAATGATCGGACCAAAAAACAAGAAGTTATCCTACTTTTTAGGATACTTCTTAATTTTAATTGAATTAAATTTGAATGGGGTTGATTCGGATTGCTGTAAATACGGTATTGCACTGCTCTTATTCTGGACAGCAGGAGTGAAAACTTTATATTTTCAAATCATTATTTGAAAGTGAACCTATCTTTAATCAAAATTAAGCCACGATTCTCACCAACCGTTCTTTTGTATTGACCAACCCCTTCGTTTAGATAAAAAAATAATTAGATTTTGAATTCGTAAATATTTTGTGAATCCGGGATTTTTGTTAAAAAGTAGGGTTAATTACAAAATGCAACATGCACTACAAGAAATTCGCAAAATAATGACTACCAATTAGGTCGCTAATCTATCACTAAAAGGTGATAACGACAGATTAGCGACAGAAATATTCAGTAGTAATATGGCTCGTCGCTATAATTACGACGGGTTGGTGACAAATTGCCGACAAAAATTACCTTAATTTTTTTACACAATTGCAACAATCTACCGACGGAAGTATTGTCGGTACAACTATCCGTCGTCATTTTATGACTAGAGTCTGTCGTTGATCTGTTGGGAAATAACAACCACATTGTCTGTCGGTAGTTTTTTCTGTCGCTATTCCGCCGCTAATTATAAAAAATTTTAGTCGTTATTCAGTCGCTAAACTTTTTCTATCGCTATTCAGTCGCTAATTGTTAAATATTTTAGTCGTTATTCTACCTGTCGCTAATTATTGCTGTCGCTATTTGGTCGGTAAAACCCGACAGATTTGTACTAGCTCAATTATAATTTTATGTAGCTAATCTGTCGATAAATATTCAATTTTAATTTATTTTTATTTTTTGTGCCTTGCCCTTTAAAAAAAATACTCGCAAAATTATTTACAAATAATTTAACAAAATTTAAAATAAGCAATTGAACGTCGACATTATCGCTAAATTCAAGTTTTTCCTGATGTGAAGAAATTACAAATGTTACTATCCAACCTAATCTAGTAACTTAAATACAAGATAGAGCAAACGTAACCAGTAGCACATCAACAGTAGAGTCATAAAGCTCCTGCCAAAATTGAAGGTACCTAAAAGTCAAGCACCAAAAGAATCTACCAAGTTAGAGTGATCGAAACTAAATAAAAAGTAAACAAACAAAACTTGCTACGCTTCTGCTTTTCTTTAGCTTTTCGGGTCCTTAGCAACAGAAGAAACTTCTGAATCAGAAGCGACAGAAATGTCTAATATCTTGCTTTTCTTGCCTTTTTTTAGATGGAATCAATTACAACACATCATCCTCTTCTTCAGTCACTATAGTAGAAGCTTGAGTTACACCAAAGGTTCTGGCACCATCGTTGACATGAGGGTTGCTGTTTTTTTCTACTTCCATAGCTTCTATCCATCCTGAGAGAACGATTATATCGGGTTCTTTCTCCTCATCGAATTCGTCCCTGCAAAATTGGGTGTATGGCCAGGATTAAACAACTATACCTAGCTTAAAAATTGTAGCTACGAAAAATTTGTGAGAAAGAGGGCACTAACGCATGTAAAAATCAACATGACTTGCTAAGGATACTATAAGTCTAAGAGACTGCTACCAGACGAATGCCTATGGACTCTAGTAATAAATGCACAAGATACTATAAGTCTACGAGAGAAACATGCAACTAATTCTACATAAATCTGCACCACCAGATATACAACTATACATGTACTAACTACACCACTAGAAATATCTAATTGTTCCTATATCTAGAACTACATATTTGGAAGAAACACACCATACTTTGAGAAGATATGGAACCGCATAGAGGATAAAATTTCAGAAGTATGAAAAACGCATTAGACAAACCTGTGCTTGACATTAATGCTACACTTCAGCTCTTGCTGGTGGTCCTAAACAATAAGAATTGTTCCACCCACAACTGGAGAAAGAAGCTCAGATAGTACCAAACAGAAGATGGACAAACTGAGCAAACCGAAACATACCTCAAAAACATAAAAATAAAAATAGAAAATCAATCAATATATAAATGAATAGTGGTAGTGGTGGTGGTGGTGGTGGTGGTGGTGGTAGTAGTAGCTGTAGTAATAGTAGATAAGAATAAGATGATGTTATATTTCTATATTTGATAGTAATTTCTCACAGAAGAAAGCCACGCGAAACTATTTTCTCACAGGAGCCAAAACCGTAGTTCTAATAGAAGTAAGTAATATTCTATACCTAATAGCATGTCAGACCCTAAGATATTCAACTCCACCCGGACCAATCTGCAAAAATTTTCCATTTTCATGAAGATATTTAAAAGAATGGTATAATAGATTTGTGGATGCAATTACTTACTTGACACCAACCAAGCATGAGATCTTTTACATTTCCATGAAATTTAAGAACTTCTGCCAAAGCCTTTGAACCTTCTGGTCCAAGAGAATTATAACCAATTTCCAACTGGGAAATACATAATTTATGGCTTAAATAAATATTACAACATCTGAACATAGTGAGAAGAAAGATAGGGGACTCACAGCAGTAATTATGGAATTATCCTTAAAAACACGTGCTATTTCAGTGATCCATTTTGTGTGGATGTCATTGCCCCCCTGAAAAGTACACTCACCATTGTGACTGCAGTATCACAAAAACGCCTTCCGAAGTAAAAATGACAATTTCAAGAATCAAAATTGATTCAGATTAAGACCATGTTAAATCCCTTCGCTTACTAAATCAACATTTGTAACTGAGTGATTCTCTTTCAACCCCTCTGCTATTTTTTCCGAACCCTGGGACAAATATAAGTCAGGTCAGTGCCTATATATCTTGGCAGGAGAGGCATTAATCTTCAACCATGGCGAGTGTGGTGATAACTCATTATGATATTTTATAAAATAAATAGTTTCTCTCATATAGTCCTACGTCGTCTTTAGTTTCCGTTATTGAATAGTAAAACATTAAATGCTATCCTATTTGCACCAACATGCAAGACATTTTATCATTTAACTCAACATGAGATACAGAGTTTCTTTCGTAGAAAAGAATGAACATGAATCCTACTGTTCCGATGTTATAGCATCTCAAGTATAGAAGGTATTAGTAAGACCAAATCAGTAATTTAAAAGAAAAAAGAAAAAAAAACTGAGATAGAAGAATGAGAAGATACCCTCAAGGTTTTGTTTCCCTCCGGCCCGTTGCCAGTGCAGCTGCACCAAGAGGACCACCATAATTGCCACTGGATGAAACAGATAAACCAATTTATCAGGATGAGGACAATTCTATTGTTCTTATGATCAGCCAAAATTTGTGATGATAAGGGTACTGAGAAATAAAATAATGAAAATATGGAGTAGAAAACTAGTCGAATAGCCACAAATTTTCACAAGCGAAAATATATTATTCACCAAGTATTGCTCTCAACCTCTACTATCTACATCAAAACCAGCCCCGGTCCAACCAGGAACTGCAGGAGCCCTACCCTTAGGTACTGCTCCTACTCCCCTTACTCTGCCTTGAATTGAAATTTTCTTCTTTGCCCTTCCCTCGCTTTCACTAGAAGACTGTTGGTTTGGCCCATTTATGGAAGAGTTCCCCGCATTAACTTCCGTTGGTATCATTTCCATTGCTTCTCCATTGGGTGGTCCAGATGATGGACTCCGAAAAGCCTGTTCTCAGTCTAGAAAGCTTTTGGTTCCTGCTGCCTGCAAAACAAAGCATCAGTGACAACAGTGGGGCAATATATGAGACTAATAGAATCAGTTCTAACTTCAACAATGTCAATATCTAGCCATGCTCCTAGGCAGGAAAGTAGTACTACATGTAAAAATAAAATATAAGAAGCGGATGGATGCCCCATATTAACAACAAACCACGTTATAAAGCCGAACTGAATCTTTTCGGCCCACGGTGAGGGGAGGACATCAATTTTTTTGGGCTTTTCTCATCATAAGCAACAACTTTGTACATACATAATCCATCATTATGAACTATCTTAGCCCTGTTTCTTAGTTCATCAAAGTTGTTATTTGTACATGCCAATCCTATGCTATATCACAAGTATCTGGGGGAACCCAAAATTGAGCATACAACTAGTCTTAATCAAAGTTTATGAGAGACAATAAATTGATGGCACAAGAAAAAAAGAGTGTTACAGTAATTAGCTTAACCAAATCACTGGTATTATAACTGTAGATGGAAAACCTCATTTTCCCTAAGATAGAAAAAGCACCATGAAATCATACCAGAGCAGAAAATCTCAAACTATATATTAGACAGATAATGAGAAATCGAACGCTCTTGCACATAATTATATATACATCTAACAGAAGGGTAAATCAATCTGGAG
>JAUEKW010061665.1:0-13171 GCA_032274785.1 Ajuga reptans
ATTAATTGAAGATTTGACGGACTCTAAATTGCAACTTGCTAAAAGATGAACATGACTAAAAATAGAAAGTGCATTTGGGCGGGAAAAATTAAGAATTACTATTTATAGACGGATGCATTATATTATATAGTAAGATTTAGAGACCGAGGGAAAATTATTTTTAAGTAAAAGTAGGTAGTGTTTGTAATAATAAGTAATTTTAAATAGAAGTTGTACGTAGAAGTAGAAAAAAAACACGTGATGACATACTTCTATCTTCTGCTTAAAATATGTTATTTTGTATCACTGTTGAAACAGAAACATGTATTTAAAAACACTCAAAACTACTTTTTTTTTAAGTTAAAAGTCTAAAAGCGCTTTTCTTTAACAATTGTAAAAACAGCTTAAGACCCTTTGTAGTCCAACCAATTTCGGGTGTAAGTCACTGTTCTTTGTTAGTTTATGGAAACCTCTTAGAACAAATAATTGTACAAGATTTCTCAATATTTTAGTGATAAAATCTCTTCAAACTCTTTTCTAATCAAGATTTGTATTTTAAAAAAATGGGAAAAGGAAAAAAAATAAAAAATAAAATTATGGCTTATCATTTTATGATATTAATAATAGTATAGGCCGGAGAGAGAAGGGGGAGGGGGGAACTCAAAGAAAAACATAGGCTATGTTTAATTATGGTTGCCCCCAGCTGGCTGACGTTGGAGGTAATGTGGTGATGTTTGATATTGGCAAGGTTTGGAGCATTATTTGGTTGGAGTAATTTGGCAGTTGCGTATTTTTTAACTTTCCCTTCACCTTTATAATTGAAAAAACAGGTTTCCCTCTCTTCTCTCTCTATTTACCCCCAACTTATTTACCCCAACCAACAGTACTTCAGCCTTCTCCGGCCGCAATCAAACATAGCAATAGAATGCCTACACAACAATGCCAATCACCAAATACTTTGTAGATGCAAATAATGCAATACATTATGTTGCAATTACATCATTGCATGACATATATATACTATGATACAAGCAATACATCACTAACAATCACATATCATGTTGCATTGATAACAAGACGATCAGAGCATACAATCGGCACGCGCCGGAAGTCGCCGGAAGAAGTTGCTCGGAATAGAAGGCATCTTGCTTCTAAACCTCGGATGCCTTAGCCAAAACACCCCTACCAACATTACCACAATCTTAAACGGAGTAATATACAAAGCAATAGCTGCACACAGGCTAAAAACCACGAAAACACTTGTCGCTCTAGGATCTCGCCAGCTCAGCACGCTGTGTAGCCTCTCGCATTGCGTCGCTATGTCTCCGACAACCGTCTGTATCCTCCCCGCCACACTCCTAAGCCTATCGTACCGCATCCGTGCGACATCCGCCTGTTTACTAGTCGGGAAGGTGTCGAACTCCTCATCAAGCTCATCTGGGCCGACTGCTTCGGCCCAGGAGAGCTTGGGGTCCATGTGTGGCGGGTGTTTGGGCCTGGACCGGAGATTCCAAAGCCCAATAAGGAACATGTAGAGGAATGTTGTAGGGAGGATGAGTTCCGGGTAGCAAATTAATATGCACAAGAGGATGTGGACTAACACGGTGCTAATCGGGTTCTTCCACTGGCAAACTTCTCCGAGCCATTGGACTATCCCGATTAGGCCCGAAAACAGGGACGCGATTCGGAAGAAGTTGGCCTTGCTTCGCCTCATGCTCCACATGTGCGAATCGACATCTAGCATGTACTCGACGACTTCTTTCCCTAACGGAGGCTCGGCCCGGCCTAATCTCGACGCCACGATGGTCATTGCCTGATACCTCAGGCTGTCCACTTGACTAACCATCAAGGGATGAATGTAGTGCATTTTGGGAAGTAATGCTTTACTATACATATAAATCATATGTGCCCACGATAGGCAGGTGAATCTAAATGCTAATTGAAGCTCCCCCATTTTCTTCAATCCCGATTGTTGCAACACGAGCAACGGATAAGATTGCGCGTAAATCTTATCCGTCTCTAAAGTCGATAACCTTATCCTTACTTTCCCAATCCTTGTATCCTTCGAACCTTTATCGCTCCCGCCCAAATGGCAATTACCAAACACTCCTAAAGTGATCACCGTGCACGGATCATACACTTCCCAAACATACTGCTCGTTCCACTTCGGTCCCACGCTCTCTACTACCGTCCGTGTCCTAACCCACTTTTGACCATACTTAGCCACACAATACGCATTCGTACTAGGTTTCCCAACAAGCCCTTGCGCGCCCAAGATCCCGACCTCAAGAACTCCAACCGGCTGTTTCCAAAGCTGCTTAGCCGTAGGCCTATGATCACTAATGTACAACGAGGATTCATCCAACACGTGGTACCCACCTTCGAGGCAGACTCGAAGGTGGATCCTAGTCGAAAACTTGTGCTCCTTTCGCTTGTCGCCTTCCAACACTCCAAACCCGAACTTCTCAAGATTGAACCACTGCGAATGCACCGGCCGATGATCGAGACGCTTCTCGAATTGATGGAGTGATAAGCTTATCCTTCCCACAGATTCATCCTTTGTTTGCTTGACCTTGTTTTCAACAATGAGTACTAATTGCTCTTCAAAAGGCTCTGCAGCTACAAAAACTAAGTCTTCGTTCCAGAAGGGATTAGTTGTCCTATCTGGACATACTTTGGTCTTTAGTATCTGATTTCCTACTTGAGCTTTCACAAACACCTGTGTGTGTTAACACAATAATTTAGCTGGTTGGTTCAATACGGCAAACACTTAAATGAGACCGTCTTACAAATTCCTTTTCATAAGACGGGAGTTACTTTTATTATAGAAAGAGTTACTTTTGATATAAAAAAATGTTACTTTGAGTGTGGAGTTCTCTGCAAAAGCAACAATTTTAAGAAAATAACAGTTTTTTTGTTATAAAAGTAATATTTTTAACGTCAAAAGTAACACTTTTTATGATAATAAAAGTAACTCGCTTTTTATGAAAGACAGTCTTACACAAGTGCTACTCGTTAGATATTTTGGACCCGATTAAAAAAAAGAATAAGGCTCAATTACAAAATAAATCATAAACTTTTCAAAAATTACAGTTTTAACATAATTTCTCAAAATTTGCAACATAAATCGTGAAATTAACATAGTTTTGTAATTCAAATTACGGTCAACTTTTTGACGAAAATTTACAACCTTGTCTGGCCAATATTTATATGTTAGATCATGTCTTCTCCCTTTTTTTTTTATAAAAAAAAAATAGCTAATAAAAAAGAGTTTTGACTACAAATATTACGTTGTTCCACTTCCACCTCTTTTCATTAAAGAATTGCAAAATATACATAGACACCAGATTTGTGATCATTATAAAGGATTAATGTAGTGATTAGTGTTTCCAAATGCTTGTTTAATGTAATTTTCTTTCGTATTCAAAATGTGTCATTTATTGTCTAAATTTAGTTAATTACCTATATTTGATCAATTCGGTATAATGTGTATCTACTAACTGTGTAGGGGCCTTTTTTTGCCTTGATCGTGACTCGAATTACAAAATTATAAAAAGTTTGTGAGTCGTTTTTGCCAAACACGAGAAATCATGTTAAAATTAGAATTTTGTAAAAGTTCATGATTTATAAGGTACCTGTGGAGGTTGACTCTTGTCTTGAGACTCGACGTCATGCGCTTCTATAACGTTAACCCGAAGGTACCACAGTTTAGGCGAGACGTACACCTTCGACCGAACACTATAAACACCTTCACCATAAACCGAGGAGGCATCAGAATGCCAAGCCTCAGGAAAAGCCTCATCAGCCTGTGTCCCCATCCAGACAGCCAGCATGACCTCCCCTCTAAGCTTGTACTCCCCCTTGCGGTTTTCGAGCCGGTACCACTGCGGCGCCAGGGGGCTGTCGGGTGGTACACGGGTCGGAACCTCATTCAAGTCGAAGACAATTTTGCCAAGGTACTCGTCCTTGGAAACCATCTCTTTATCTCTGACGAGGACTTCTAGAACAGAGGATTGTATCTTGTCTTTCGCGAATGCGAAGACTTGGTTTTGCCACTCGGGGTTGGTTTTGTTCTCAAAGTGCTGCGTTTTGCCCTTGTAGTTGCCTAGTTTTACTTGTATGTAGGGGCTGCAGGTTGATGTCACTGGATTCGGGGGGAGGTTCTGAGCCTTGACTACGCGGACGTAGAGGTAGTGTGTTTGTTCGACTAGGTCGTAGGTGGTTGTTAGCCGGTCCGCGGTGGTCCAGCCGTGGTGCGGCCACCGCTCGCCGAGCGGTGGCTTTGTGTCTTTGATTTTGTAGTCGTCTTGATTGGAAGTTGCCTTGGTGCCCATTGTAAGCCTTGTCAAGCATATGAGATGAACATATATTTATATCGAAGGTCATCTAATATATAAAGATATATCAAAGGTCAGACCTTTAGTATAAACATATATCGATTATATCGAAATCATCATAGGTGGCAGAACTTGAAAATGTATTTGCTTTTACAGATTCTAAGCATTAATGTCAACAAATTACAAAATCAGATGCCATTTATATTCTTAGTAAAAAATATAATATATATAAAGACCAAAGAGTCAAGAACAAGTGATGCCTTTTACATGCTTTTCTCTTGCATCTTTATTCTTCTTCCACCTTAACTTTGAGCGGTTCATATTAGTTTCTTCACAACTTAAATTCCACTAAGATATGACACGTTAGTCGGATAGTAGACTGAGGCCTAGCACCTAGTCGGAGCTTACGCGGGCCTACTTGATTGTAGGATGTCAAGAAATTCAAAAATAGATATGATTTTAAATCTGGGTATCCAATTTATTTTAATTATAATATATTTATTATCTAAGTCGCAGAGTAGGTTCTTGAAGTAAGATCACTTCATTTTGATAATATAAGACCTAAAAAAAAGAAAATTATTGAGAGACAAATTATGTGAAAACTAGTAAAAACAAAATTTCAGCAAAATTGGAAACACCACCTTGGACTGCATGTAAGGTGTAGTGTATGACGTGTGTGATTATGTGGTTATATATATTGGAGAGTATTATGGATTTCAAATAACTAAGTCGTAGAAATGTGTTAAAATAAAAAGAGATACATAATAAGGCAGCTACCATAGATATGTTCGAGCTTACATAGTTACTAATAGCAGAAAACTAGGTAGAGAAAACTAGCAACAGCAACACTGCTGTAGTGTAGTGTCAACAAAAGAAACATTGCTGATGCATTATTGCGCGTAACATTAACCGAAACGGACTACTGCTTTTTGCGAGGATCTTGGTAAACCGAGCAGTGTTTGAGATATCTTGAGATAGCTTGAAGCTTGTCCTGATGGAGACTTTTCTTCTTTAATCGCCATATTTTCCAAGACAGTACCCCTCTTAAGCAGAATTTGGGCCAATGTTCGCATTGGTTCGCCAGCAAGCTTTAAATAGGCAAAGTCGATAATGTTAACAGT
Organism: Ajuga reptans; assembly: GCA_032274785.1. Taxonomy (NCBI): domain Eukaryota; kingdom Viridiplantae; phylum Streptophyta; class Magnoliopsida; order Lamiales; family Lamiaceae; genus Ajuga; species Ajuga reptans. Next base: position 5,438 of record JAUEKW010061665.1, read on the forward strand.
CTTCAGACGCAATAAATCACAACTCAAATCAACCCTTGCTGGAGGATGCCACTTGGTAGGTTCCTATTTCAAAAACAGAAGATCAATTTAGTCCCAAAAGAATGCAAACGTCAAACAATCAAGTTTGTGTAACTTGAATATTGACTGATATGAAGCAGGTCCTAGGATTAAAAAGAAAACATCAATTTTTGTTTATTAATGTTCACAAATGTGTCTCTTGAGTGTCACTATGGAGAATCTCATTTGCAGAAGTCGTAATGGTTTTTATCAATCGATCATGAGGCCACGTGCATTCGTCAGGGCGACAAGCTGCCTGTGCATTGAACCCTGAGGAATCGGTGGTCATTCTTTTGAGTAAATCTAAGGGTACTTCCAACTCAAACTGAACAAATCATCTTTGTTGTTCATAACTGAGATATATTAGTGCAAGTAATGAAGAAGTAACCAGGATAAATTGCAACTAACTTGCTAACTGCCACTCAAATTTGTGCTGAAGACCAGAAAAAAAAAAATTTACCCGGCGGTGGGACTCAATATAGCCCCTTATGTCCAATGTCTCAAGGCTTGGAGAAGATTCCAACAGGGCTACAATGCTGGATATGCTTCCCTCATCTCTACGAGCTTCTACTATCAAACGCTCTCGCCTAGATTGTGGAAACTGCCAGCCGGTCACTGCTAACTTTGATATGATCTGATATACATGTTGTAGAAGAGAATACGTACCATGTAAGATCAATGTATAACCAACTGACTAGTATAACAATATGATATCCTATTTCTGACACATTCCAAATCCCCGTCTGACCAGCACTAATAAAAAGCTCTACAGCTAGTAGTTTTGCTTCATCATCAAAATAGCAAAAAGTTCTTTACTGCCAAGAAGAAAATTCCAAAAATTGCATCGAGTTTGTTGGAAATAAAACAAACCAACTCTATATGTGCAGCAAACAATCACCTGGATGAGTCAAGAAACGTTGTTCTCCTCAAGTGCTCAAAAGTCCACTTCCAATCAGTTAGGTTCATAAGTCGTATCACATGCTTAGAGAAAAAGACATCTATCATGCTCACTAATATGATATGAGAATTAGAACCCAAGAAAAAGCCCAAGCCAGCCCCATGGGGAGTAAATTGCAACACGAATCCAGGAGCAGCAAAAAGGGATAAAATGTGCAACTTAAAAGCGACACAGGGCAACGAAGAAATGGAAGAGTCTCTCTGTCTCTAGTCTCTCCCCCTTACTAGTTGCTCTTACTCGAATAGTGTAATTTCTTTCATTCTGGAGCATACACATGCTCAAAGAGTGGTATCTGATACAAAACCTAGCAGGAGCCGTATGACTCGCAATGGTTGTAACGTTGACAGCACTGAGCAATTTCTTTAATGCCAGAATTCGTGTTGGCAGTCAAAAACTTCATCAAGATGGAAACTCATTTCAAAAAGAAAAAAAGGTTCAAAGGGGTAAGATGTTTTACTGCCAAAGGAAAAAGTGGAAAATCTTGCAAAATGAAAGTTGACTAGGCGAGAAGCTGTTTTCCGATTTGTTCTTACAATTTCAGATATATATTCTCCAAGACTCTATGTTTAGATATCTAAAAACTAAAACATATAGATCAAGATTCAGCTACTTCCGCATGACTAGAAAATGAATCGTGTATTAGTTACATGGTTTATAAACTAGACTATCATTCTAAACCTCTGCAGTGCAAATCCAATTAGGAAATTCAGCAATCTTATAAGCGCACGTATTTTAAAACAAAAATACCAAATTTAACTTCTAAATCCCAGGCATGCGGCCACAAATTCAAATGGATTCCACAATGCAACAATGTTTAAAAAGCTTAGAACATCAATATATACCGTAATGGATTCCTTTCCCAAGTGAAGCGTCTTGACATGCTGAAGGCCTACAAAAAGATCAGGCATGTAACTCCTTAGCTGCACCAAGCTAGCATCCCAATCAAATTCCTTGAAATCAAGTTCTGTTGTTAGAACAGAGCAAATGTTTCTGATCCTTAACTTTCTTCCGAAAACATGCAAAGACTTTATATAGGGTGCTGAGATTTCTGTCAAAGGACCATAGGTTCCTCTCCAGTCGTGGAATTCAAGAGTATGAATACTTGGAGAATCAATCTCCAAAGAATTGAATCCCCAAGCTCCTCTTAGAATCAAAGTATCCAAAATGGGACAACCTGATAATACTTTTCCAATGGCGTGCTCATGAATCTCGACATTCCCAAGGGTTAATGTAGTCAGTGATGGCCACATGATTGGTATTTGAGAATAAAAAATGCACCCTAGCAAATTTAACCGTGTAAATAATGAATTGGAATATACGATCTCCGGCAGTGTATAGTAAGCTCCCATGTAGGCTAGGGACAAAGCAACCTCTTTCACCATTTTCTTTACAACAAACTCAAGCAAAACATCAACTTCTGAAGCCAAGCTTTTATCATAGTAAGAATTAACTACAAGTCTCTCCAAATTGTTTCCGGTACGAGTAGCAAGGGCACTTCGAACCATAGAAAAAAACATGCGTGCATCCTCAACAACAACATGTCTGTATGTGAATCTGTCGGAGTTGATGAATTCAAGGCTTGGCAATTCAGTCCAAAGAAACCGCCATTTTTTCGACAACACACAAGTAATTGCAGCTTCGCGAGTTTGGAGAAAAGATAGGATGTGAATTAGTAAGCAATCTGGTAATGCACTTAGTCTGTCAATGGAATTCTTTTTAAACCGTTTAATCGATGATGAAAGTGGCGTCTCTTGAAATTTTACCTCTTTTTCTCCTGATTCATCTTCTTCTAACTCAGCTTTTGATTCCAATTCTTCGAATGATTCTGATTGTGATTCCTCCTTGCTAAAATCTTCATCCCCCAATTCTTGTGGTTTTTCGTGGCTCATCGCATTAATTAGACTTCAAATCGATAAAATACAGGCACACACCTAACCGAACCGCCGCCGCCGCCGATGTTGCTGCCTCCGCCGTCGATATGAATCCAGAGCCCCTTTTCCTAGTAGTCGGTGGTCTGTAAAGATCTAAACACCAAAATGGAAATGGTCAAAAATAACATTCTTAAATAAAAAAATTGTAAAATTTAACGGGCTAAAAAAATATATTTTAACGGGCTAAAAAAATACACACACGGCCGCATAATCTTGTCAAGTTTGAATTCTGTTTGGGCGGCTTTGTTTGTTTGGGTTTGCGGGCAAACCAGTTCAGGGTGCCCGCAAACCTAACAACAAATTCTGCAAAATTACAGCTGGCAGTTTAACACACATTTTCAACAGCCCTCAGCTACTTTTCTCAGCAACTTTACTTCAGTCAACAGTGCCACAGCAGGCTTCAGTCCCAACCAAATACAGCCTATCTTTGTCCATAACCTCAGAGAGTAGTTTAATAAGTATATTACAGTAAAACTAAAACGTGTCTAAATTGACCAAATGGGAAAATTTATTTTTTTAGTCATGTAACTTAGCACGAGTATAAAAGAGTCTTGTATTTTATGTAATTTTAATTTTAGTCCTATAAATTTTGAAAATGATACATTTGAAGGCAAATCTCGTCAGAGGTCACAAATTCCATCGGAGTTGCTGACGCGACCCTAACATGTCCTAAAAATTATGGATAAAATCATCTATTCCAAACCGTGTCTCATCTTTTATTCCAACTTAATCAATACATGTCATGTACGCAAAATAACATCATAGTGACATCACAAACAAACATGTGGTAAGTAATCATAGAGTTGGAATAGAAGATGAAATATCGTTTGGGATAGGTGATCTCATTTGAAAATATTAGGGGTCTCCAGTAAAATTGGAGACGTGGCAATTAATGATATGACATGGTCAACTAGGCAACCAATTGTTGAGTCTGCAGCCTCGCCGTAAACTCCCAATTTTGAAGTTACATTCGCGCCACACAACAGCTCCGGCGGGATTTGTCCTCAAATTAGATATTTTCAAAGTTTACAGAACTAAATTAAAATAATGCAAGATACAAGACTTTTTATGAATTTGCCCTAAAGTAGAGTACTAAAAAAAAGAATTTTTTCATTGATCAATTGTTCATTTTGAAATTAATCAATTGGGGTCTAGCAGCAGAGTCGGGTGACTTGGGATGTTAATTATTGTGCCAAAAAAATGGAAATGGATCCTCTCCATTTTACTTTGGTCAATTTTTGTGAAGTTAGGAGAGAGAAAGACATATGATAATAAAAAATATTTATTGTCTCATCCTTATTTATTTATTTATTTATTTTATATTACGTGTCTTTCTCTCTCCTACTTCACAAAAAATTTACCAAGATGAAATGGAAAGGATCCACATCCCAAAAAAATGTCCACATGTCAGAATGTGTAGATCAAACTTGAACTCAGCATGAAATCCGTTAAGGCGAAAGGTTTTGCTAAATCCACCTCTAACCCGCCACGTATAGATGAAGATATAAATATTTCATACATTTTAAATTTTGTTACCATAATATTTTTTTATAGGCCCTATTCATAAGCATGGTTGTAGAAGTCGCTAGGCGCTAGCTAGGCGGTGGAGTGGGGACTAGCGACTAATCGGGGCTTATGCGGGGCTAATCGGGGAATATGTGTGGTTAGACGGGGAATAATCAAGAAATAAACGTAGGCGGCCAATAGGGGTCTAGCGCCTAGTCGGGGAGTTTTGCAACAAAGTTCATAAGTCATAATATTTTTAATTTGACTTCTTATTAAATTTTTTATCTTTTAAATTGTATTTTAGTTGTAAAAGTATAAAGATACTAGTAGTATTGAAAAATGAAAATATAGAAAGGCGGCACAGGTATAGGGTGGGGTGATGAAATGAAGCGGCACAGGTTATGGATTTATATTTTCTTTAGAAAGGTGGGTTATGAGTTTAGCAAAACCCGCCCCGTTGTCGCCCTAGTTAATTGCTAACTAAAGCTAATATTGGGTAAGGGAACCCTACTTGTACTACCGTCGTCTTAGGTTGTCTTCCAAATCATGCCGGCTACGTTTGATTAGGATTGCCCTCAGCCGGTTGACGTTGAGGGTAATGTGGTGATGTTTGACATAGGCAAGGTTGGTGGTTGGGGTAGGTTGACAATTACATGTTTTTAACTTTCCTCTCACATTTGTAATTTAAAAGACGTGTTTCTCTCTCTTCTATCTCTATTACCCTCAACTTATTTACCCCAACCAATAGTACAACAACCTTTCCCAGCCACAATCAAACATAGTCGAATAGTTTCTACATTTTTCATCAATTCGTAAGTCATAGAAGACTTAGAATTAAGTTCACTCTTCCACATAATTGGCCTATTTGTCCAACAATCCAAAATTGAATTTTAGTTAAATTTCTTATTTCTATTTTGTATTTTTCAGATTTTTTTTCTTTTTTATATGTTAGTTTTTATTTTCTTAGTATTTTCAAAATAATTTTCAGAAATAACTTTTTTAATTTTTTGGATTTTTTAATGAATTTCAGAAGTTTAATATGTTATTTTTGTTTTTCTTTTTTAAATTTTATTGATGCCACGTGTCGCCATCTTATTGGATATATTGGCATGTGCTGAGCACATGACCTATATTGTTTATACAGGTTGCAATTAGAAAAAAATAAATTATACAGGTTGCAATTAGAATGTTTAGATTGCAAAGTTAAAAAAATATGTATAGTTCAGATTGCATAATGTAATTAACTCTTTTTTAAATTAGAGACCATTTTTTTCTTCGTCATATGAAAAAAATCAGGTGTTAATTTTGAGAGGAAAATAAACTGTGATTTCCCATAAAATATCGGTTGACATGGCAAGAGACAGAAGAGAGCTCGGCTTTTTAAATTTCGGCTTCTTTGTCCTTAATGAGCTAATAAAAAGTTAGTGACTTAAATTGTCCATTTTAATATGAAAAACAATTATAAAAAAATCTGCAAATTATATTTAAAAATTAAAAAATTATTTTTTCAATCTTGATTTTTTCTTAAAATTGTTAATTTTTTTATATCTGAATTATTTTTCTCAAAAAAGATTTTAGAAACTCTAAATAGTTTCAATATGTTTTAAAATTATGTCTTTTAGATTTTCATACATAATTTTAAGATTTTCAAAAATTATTTTCAGATTTTTGAACATAATTTTCAAATATTTTAAAATTATTTTTCACATTTTAAATATAATTTCTTGATTTTAATAATTATTTTTTTGGATTTATAAAGATAAATTTCAGATTTTTAAAATTAAATTTTGAAGTTTTATATTTAATTTCAAGATATTAAAAATATTTTTTACGAAAATTACTTAAATACCCTCAAAATTTGAATTTTCGTCGGAGATTGCAATCGGAGATAAAAAACAATTTTAAGTACCTAAGTGATAAAGCGTGCATAGCACATGGTGCTTTTTATATTAACCGACATAAATTTTGAAAGCCGCCACGAAAAAAAAAACATGTGAGTGTCGCATGACCAAGAAAATTGAGTGTCTTCATAGTTAATGGCACGGGAAACATCTCACTCATTCAATTTAGGGTTAATTACAAAAACTCCCCCCAAGTTTCTAACATTTAATATTTTACGATATCATTTCAAAACGTTGCTGGTTAACATCTTTAGTTCATAGATTTTGCAAAAAAAAAACAGTAAATTGCCGGAATTTTTTTAAAATATGGCCAAAATTTACTCACATGAAGTGTGTGTGATCAAATTAAGGGCAAATCAGACATTTTATTTTTAGACGGAGTTTTCCCGCAATTTTTTGAAACACACTGTTTGGTAGAGTTGAAGAGTCATTTGCCACCATTTGAGATTAAGGTTAAGTTATTATTTTCTCTAGGCAAAAGAGTGAATGAAACTTGCGATTGGAGATGCGATTTGAAATCTCTATTGAAGACAACTAAATCCATCTATGCGTAAGATTCTGTGGAGAACAAGCAATTAAAAGAATGGTGTTCAAAGGGAGAAGAAAATTTTGGGGCTTTTGAAACCGTAGACCAAAATATGCGATAATTATAGGAGAGAACGAGGGAGAGCTGGTTTTTACCGTTGGAGTCTAAAGATAAAAAGCTTGTTTTGCTCTAAATTTGATCATGCGCATTTCACGTGAGTTAATTTTGGCCACATTTCAAACAATTCCGGCAATTTACTAATTTTTTTTTTACAAAATTCGTGAACTAAAGATATTAACCGGCAAAGTTTTAAACATGATATTGTAAAATGTTAAATATTATATACTTGGGGTGGGTTTTTTTAATTTGCCCTTCAATTTATAATTGAACCAAATCATGTGTTTCAAATATGGTATTCCACTATGTATCCATATATTTTAAATGATACATGTCCGATCTTTATTTTTTATTTTTAAATTAATTAAGTTATGGACATGTGTTCCTCCACAATGTGTGGAATACATAGTGAAATAAGGTTTTTGAAACACATAATTTGAACCCATTTATAATAAACTCAATTTCGACCTCTAATTTTAAAATTACACATCAGCAATTAAATTTCATGAAATTGCCACATTTAGGGGTGATAAAAAATTTATAAAACTGCCCGAGCCACACCGCATTGCACCGCAATTTACAATTTTTATACATAACCCATGGTTAATTGTTTTTTGACAATATGCGGTGCGGTTTAAATTTTTTCTTAATAACCGCACCACAATTTATATATTAATATTTTATATAATATATTATATATTAATATTTTAAAATAGTATACTAAATCACTAAATTAGG
>JAUEKW010061886.1:0-11451 GCA_032274785.1 Ajuga reptans
AAGACACTACTCAGCTTGGGCTATGCAGAATTTACTTTTGAAGATTTTTTTGCGGTACATACTTAGTTGCCTGGATTGTTTGTTCTTGGAATCTTTATGAGTGTGTCAGTTGATAAATGGCATACATGTGTTAATCTTGTCACTCTATGACACTGCTGTAGAAGTCCCTTCCCAGGTTCTAGGCTCTCTTAGGGCGCCTCCGTATTTTCTCCAAATCAGCCTGCCTAACCCCACCTAGCCCGCCAGGTCCCACAGGTGCCTAGATCCACTGGCTCGCTTGGAGCCTAACTCCTTTTACAACATTGATCTATAGACAAAAATCTTAGTACATGTTAATGCTTAAAATTAATAATGTTCCAGAACATGTTAATTTTAAAAGTTATATTTACCCTATATCTGATGCATACTTAAATGGTTCTTAGGCGTACAATAGACATGCCTGATGAAATATTTTAGAATCTCAACCGAAACTGCTTTATTCGTGCAAAAAGTTTTCAGTGCCTGATTGGTATGGCATCCTAAAGCTTAACTTTCTGGGCTATCTATTGCAGCTGTTCCTTGAACAACTTGAAAGTGTAATTTCAGGGAACGAAGCTTCCATAAGGTTCAGAAATCTTGTTACTTATTTATGATCTTTTCTTGGTTATCAATGTTGTACCTTTCCCTTCACCGCTGATAATTTTTTGTCATGGTGACAGCCATGAGGAACTTGTACAGAGGAGTAGAGATCAGTCAATATCTGACTATGGTGAGTGACGCGGACGAAACATCTCTAGGATATTAAGATGCCAATCCAATAATCAAACTTTGGTTGCTTATGAGTTATGATTTCCTTAATTTTTTAACTGTCTCTTTGCTAGTTGTGATGTTCTTCAGATTTATTACCTCTGGTGAAATAAGGAAGCGTTCAGAGTTCTTCGAACCATTTATTCAAGGACTGACTAATACCTCGGTGGAGCAGGTTGGTTTTCTGGAACTTTCACCATATTGATATTAGCTAACATCATGGTAGCATATCCAAACCCATTGATTATGAAAATTCTTGTTTTGTGCACCGAAACTGTTTAAATTTTCTAAATTTGAATTGTAGCTATACAAGAGAGATCAGACAAAGCCACTAAGGGGTTTCCTCCATCACATAGTTTTACATGGTTCACACACAACAAATGCACGCACTCTAATTACGTGAGCGGAGATTTGGTTCCCATTTGAACATGACTAGTTAAAAATTCAAAATAGACAACTAGAAAAACTACCTGAGGTTTAGCCTAATTACAAAAGATACTCGCCTGACTTTCAAACCTTGCAAATACCACATTTACATTTGTTTTCTTTAAAATTGCACCTGCGTATCATGGTATTTGTAAGAAAATTAAAAACCTCGAGTGATTGTAATACAACAACAGGGTACTTTTAATTTTATAACATAATAAGGGTTCTTTTAAATAACTTCAAATGCATCTTTTTGCAATTTGCTTATATTACTTTTTTCCAATGCAGTTTTGCAAGTCCTCAGTGGAACCTATGGGTGAAGAGAGCGACCATGTCCACATCACTGCTTTGTCAGATGCATTAGGCGTACCAATCCGCATAGTCTATCTTGATCGAAGTCACGATGATAAAGGCAGCGTCTCTGTGAACCATCATGATTTCACACCTACTGTGTGTGATGCCAATGCCGGTGGTGGTGTGGTGCCTAAACCATCTATTACATTGCTATACCGACCTGGTCATTATGACATTCTGTACCCAAAGTAACTTGGTTTTCACCAGCACCAGCAAACTGGTCTTTAGTGTTTAACAAATGTTCCTAGTCTGGTTTGGGTCAGAGGTTCTCTTTGTGATGACTTTTTGAGACAGTGAAGTAAGATTGCTGCTATTTTCTTACAAGGCCTCAATTGACTATTCGTGATATATATAAAAAGTGTCAACTTTGATACAGTGGGATTGTTGTTTTCTTTGGCAAAATAATTTCTGTAGTGTGCTAATTCTGTTGAAGTTGTTGCTTATAAGTTAATTTTATCATGTGGGTTTCCTGTGAAGTACCATTGTTTGGATAATTCTGTATATATATGAGCTTTTTCATCCTAGTGACAAAATGAAGCATTGCAGGTGTATTGCAATACTTGAAATGATTATGTTGTGTTAAGTACTTAGGAGGATTTGAGATCCGTTCCACAACGGATTTCAAATCCTCTCGTCGAATCAAACAGACGATGTACTTAATAACTGTGGACAAATGCAGAAATAGGAAAAATGAAGGAAGGTCCTCAAAAGTAAAAAAGAAATGGATACAACAGAGTCCATCAATCAATCACAACAAAATTTCTGTAGCAGTTGGTTACTGACTTCTCTTAGCAAACTGCCCAAAAACAAAGAGAAGATAAAAAAGCAGGAGGAACAAAATGTGCCAAGAGATTCTTCGAAGAAGGAATGGCAGGTGAAGCCGCCTCCGTGCCACAATATACTGCTCTCGCTTCCAAACTCTATACATACACAACGAAACTCGTCCAAAATTTCGAAGCTCCTCGTGTCGCTCCTTGTCATAATAACCGCAAACGAACAATTCAATGCTTTGGTCAGGTAACTTGTCAATTTCTAGAGGTTTTCCAAATTCACCCACACAATGATTTTTTATCCAACCCCTGTCTTGTCTACTACCCGCAGCCCCTCTGCTGTTCTGCTTACCATACAACCATAATATACAATAACAAAATTTCAGGTAAAATTTACTAGGCCGTGTTTGTTTTCTAGAAGGTTAGTCGTCACAAAAAAAGTGGGAAACCACTCAATCTGAATCTTTGCCCGAACCAGAAGATGAATCTCCATTAGAATAATCCTCCCCGTTTAGAGAGTTTGGTGGGATTTCTTGATTGTTGTCCTCAGAGGTGCTGGTTCGGGTTTTGCCTGGCCTTGCTCGAATGTTGGGACCCATTGGGAAGGGAACCTGCGGAGGTAAATCTTGCATTTTTATTTTCTGTTGCCATTCGGCGCGGGGGGGGGGGTCTCATCTGGGCTCAGAGCATTACGCAATTCATACCTGATCACCTGCATTTGGACCGTCTGTATGGAAAAGTATGGGACGGCATCTCTTGTCCTCGTTCATCAAGCTTGAATTCTGAAAGTGTGCAATGAGGGCAGCCTTTCCCTGAATCCGGGCATATGCCAAAGATGCTACTTTTTCACTATTAAACTTCTCCCATTTCTTCCCATTGAATGTCTGCGAAAGGGAAAGAAATTACTATGCTTGTGTTCAAAATGTAATAACGAAGTATATGAAGAACCTCAATACCTGATAGAAAGGAACTATAAGGGAAGGTTCAGTCATGTTGATAAATGCATATCCAACATTGCATTTATTCTGCAACAAAAAAGAACATTAAAAATAAAACATGAAAAATATCCAGACGCCCAATTTCTGAAAGAAATAGAAATCGCGAAGTAAAATCTAACTTGCCTTAAAGTCAATAGGTAAGTAAATGAAATCGTAAGTCCCTCTATGACGTTCATCAATTGCAGCCAGAAGCATCTTTGAGGTGTACCTATCATTGCAATCATATTCAAGATTTCAGGTGATATGTGGAAGACAGACTCGAGTGATTTTGAATCCCACAGTAAAGATAATGAAAAGACTTTTTTAGAAACTGCTATGTCTAAATACTATTCATCCAAGAGTTGTAATCAGCTAGGATACAGATGCAACCTCAGAAAATTAATGGATTAGTACTTACTTGTTAGGAATGTTCTTTATCATTAGTGTTGTCCGTTTATCTTCTCCACGCATAATTCGGTCTAAATCAAGCTCAAACTGTTTCTTATTGTCAGATTGATTCGGGCTGGCATCATTTCTGCGGTTTCTGGTCCGTTCAGTAGGAGAGTCAAATGAACCCATCATAGGAAGCATTTGGCCTCTTGCAGGAAAAATCATGCACCTCTGATGATGGGGATGTAATCCAATATTCTTGGAAGTGATTGGCACATCCATACAGTTCCCACCAGGGCGTGGAAAAATGTTATGAGAGACAAACTCCATAGGATGTGGCGAGTTACCAGACATTCTCATGTTCCCAAGTGAACCTGGATGAAATACAGCAGCACCATCGGGCGAGTCCGCAGCATAAGCCTGTCGTCTGTCCCATAGAGAAGTATTGACGGAAGGTGCTGATCCCACATGCTGGTTAGTTAGAGGTAAAATAGCATTCAACATATGAGATGGTCCTCTAGGCACTGCATGCATCTGTGGAGGATGAGCGCCACCAATCCCGTTAACAAATGATGGTGAATTAGGCCACATAACAGTCTGAGGTTGTGGATGATGAGAATTACTCCACATATAGTGACGTCCAGGAGTGGGACAGCTCCCATGTCCATTGGAACCCAAAGCTGGAGACAAAAGCACACAGCATATCAGAGAAAGTGACAGCTTGAAACTTATAGGTCAACTGTGTTGGCAACGAAATCTAGCCTATCGTCTAGAATATTAATTAAGAACACTGTAAGTTGATAACTCATTGTCGTAGGTGGAGGGGTATTGCACATATATGATGTTGGATATCCGAACCATTTTCCATTTTTTTTCAGAAATAAGCAAAATATCAATGACAGCATACACTCTACTGTAAAATCCACCATTTTCGGTAATTCTCTTTTTAAGATGCTCCTACTTCTATATTCTACTATCATATTCAACAATTCTTTTTTTTTAAGATGGCCAACTAGATATTTGCTTCGTGATCAGTCACAACTATCTAACAGGAATTTACGAAAATGTATGCAAAAAGGCAAAGAAACTAGATATTGGTATCATTACCTTCGTTTAACTCAATTGACTGCCCGTTAGGGCTAACTCTAGGAAATTGCTGGTTATCAATTATTTCTTGTGTTCGGGAATTGATGTGTGCAGTCATAGTACTTGGAGAACCAAAGTGATGCCCATTTGCTAAACCATCATGATATTCGGGAAGAGAATGAGGATGAAGATTCGACGTGCTACGGAGCTCAAAGTTAGGGTGGTTCCGTAAGTGACCAGATTCAGTAATGCTGGACTGGCTCCCAGACTCACCTCCAACTGGAGATAGTAAGCTGTTAGGTACACTAGATGATACTCCATGGTGAAGCACATTATCCAAGAGAGGACGAATAGAGCCTCCATTGGCTGATAGCGGGCCGAGAATTGCTCCATTATCCGTACAGGGCATCGTCCCCCCAAGTGAAAGTGATCCTGGTATAATATTACAACCACGTCATTAATTAATATTTAATTTAAAGCCGATAGACATACATATATTGATTAAAAGTTACCAGAAAATCCAGTTGCCAAGTTATTAGAAGAGCTATGCTGTTGCAACAGAAAACCAGAATCTTCCAGCTGCAGCTCTGAAGAAAAAGGCTGCATGTATCTATACATGGCACATATTGAGAGGTTAGAACCGGCAGAAGCTCATCAAGAAAGAAAATGAAGATAGCATATGACAGTGTAAACATATAGGTGAAGAACATGAAGTGATCCATCCACCTGTTGGAGTTACCAAGTCGGCCCGGTTCAAGCTTAATCTGCTTTCCAGCAACGTCATTCCTGTTCAATGCACGAAGTGCAGATTCTGCAGCTCTGACATCATAAAACTCTATACATTTGTGATGAGACATACGTGGAGCCTCACGAATCTGCAACCCAAAAGAAAGAGTTAATGATTCCATGTTAATGTGAATTACGAGTAATCAAATAAGCTGGCGCTCAAGCTCACCTCCCTGATTTCACCATAGACAGTAAAAATTTCACGGAGTTCATCATTTGAAACAGAAGAATCGAGGTTGAAAACCACAACAGTCCCTTGATTTATATCCTTTTCTGATGGATTCTCCTGAAAAAGTTACATTGCAGAAACAGTTCATCGAGTATACTGTGGACTGGATAAGCAGCAGAAACGCAACAAGGCCAGAGTAGGTGTGAAATAAGCAACATTGGAATAGGCCGGTGCAAGAAAATTACCTTAGGAATTGAGAAATGTATATCAAGTTTCCTACGCCTCAATGGTTTATTCTGGAGAGCTTTCATTGCATTGCAGGCTGCTCTTATATCATAATATGAGATCATAACAAACCCTCTATGCTTGCATGCAGTATACAAGGCGCGGACATCTCCATATTGCTGCAATTACGGAATTTGACAATAAGCATTAATCAATAAGAAAGTTACCAGAACCTTTTTGAATTACAATTTGAAACACCAAAAGGTGATCACCAGTTACCTCAAAAAGTGTTTTCAATTCAGAATCTTCAACGTTGCTATTTATATTTCTGACAAAGAGTGTTCTAGAAGGATGCTCCCCAAAAGGGTGTTCCCCACCATTGGACCCCATTCCAAGTTGACTGTTAGGATTCACATTAGAAAGTTCAGAATTTATTTGTGAGAAGCCATCTTCTCCAAGTTCCAGTCCTCCAACACTGCTAAACAGGTCTAGATCTTCCGTATCTTCCCCATTATTAGGCCGTACAATGCTGTCAAACCCATCAGTCACACCAGAAAGCAAGTCATCATCATCAGGTAGAAGATTACCAATAGTTTGAGCCTCAAGTTCTTTCATTGATCCAAAAGCCTCCTCTTCCTCATATTGGGAGGTAATGGCAGCAGTAGCAGCAATGGAGTGACTGTATTGAGCATTATTTGATGATAATTTTACTGCAAGAAATAAAAACCAACATGTGGTTTTTTATTAGTAATTTGGAAGGAGTTGCAGATATTGAAAAGCATTTACGAATAAGCCCACTAGAGGGAAAGAGAGGACATACGGTTTCTACTAAATAAATCTGACATGGAACTTGAAAAGAGACCGTTTTCACACTGAGCACCCATGAGATTTATTTTATCCTCGTCGAAAAAATAGGGCACAGACTCCATATTCAAATTAATTCTAGAACCCAGATCATGGTCAACAGCGCTGGGCAAGGACCGGCTGGCTGTTCTTTCAGCTCCAATAACATGCTTTCCGAACGAATAGTTGACATTTTGACCACGACTCAGATAATAGTCAGGAAGAGCATAACCTTTTCCAATTTGTGAATCCAATGGCATTCTATTTTCAATAGGCGATGAAACAACTCCTACCGGTCTTAGTATCCCGTCTAATTTTAAACCTGCAATACACGTATCAGCAAACCTCGTAGTAGCCTACATTTTTTAAATAATGGTATCAAAAGGGGCATTTATCATAACGCTATATGAGTTTCCCTCTTCAACAAATAACAAGACTGAAGTAAACATTTGACGTACCCTTACTAAGTGCTAATGAATAGTTCATGAATTTCAATTTAGGGAAATGCTTAAAATTTGAAATTGTAAGTGGTAAATCCCAGAACAATCAACTTTTTAACGATCCAGAGAAACTCATGAGATCAGATTCAATCAACAGTACCATCTGATCCAGGAGGTAAAATTTGCCAACTTTACTGTTGCTAAACGAATTTAAGAGTGGATTATCAATTATACCCTTCAGCTTTTTAACTATTAAAGTGATATACCATAAAAATGATGTGCGTAAAAAACTTAAATCATAAATTTAGAATGTAACTAGTGCATTAGCAAGTTCTAATTTCTTTACCAAAAGAAGTAACAAATCGTGCATACCAGCATGACACAACTAAAATTAGTCACACATGAGCCACATCTGTTAGCTTATCTAATTGGATCCAGATTATGTTTAATTAATGGAAGAGTTTAATTCTGGATCTCAGTCAAGTCTTCATGTCAGATGCATCGAATAGAAGAACACAGAGGTGAGACATGCGGTGTATTTGAGACATCCATACATCTAATGTTTCTTGAAATGATCGCAAATTATTTCGTGCAATCAGCCAAGAAGTTATGCAGTCTCCGAAGCAGAGCCACAATTGTATAGAGATGTGTTTCACGTTGGGTTGACTACTTCTTCCACAGATTAAGATCAACCAGCACCAACTTATATAACATGTTTGAAGGAGCAAAGGCAAATTTTATACTATCATGACCAAGAAAAAAAGAGAAATGCATAAATTTTGTGTAGGAGTGAGCCTATCGTTGTTTATGAAATTTAAGAATTCAAACAACCAAAAAACCTTGGACCAAATCTATCAGGAGAAAACCTGTCTTCCATCAACTATAAATTAAAATATAAAAACATCATCAATCAACTTTACGTGTGAGAAGAAAATTCTAATGTTGCAAAATTGATGGTTTATCTTCCAATTGCATGTATGCTTATCATAAATTGTTCACCACCCTCATAGTGTTATGTCAAAAGTTCAACTCAAATCACTATTAACTGATTCTAGCAGTTACATGAATTTTGTTTTGTTTTTCCATTTTAGTTCTACAGTGGTGGTTCAGCTTTTCCAAAAATATCTAACTTTTAGTATGATCCAGATAAGAGATGCATCTAGTCCAGTCATTGTCCGTACACAGTAGTAGTTGGAAAAATATGTCTTATGTCATCAAAAGACCATAAAGGATAATATCAAATCAAAAACTTCTCTAAACAAAAATAGTTATTTAATAAGACTTCTGATGTGCCCATAATTCAATTATCCAACAATTTATGTTCACCCTGCTATCCAGATTTCAATCCGCAATTTCTCTGTTCACTTCAGTTATAACTCCTAACTCATGCTAAGGCTCCAGTCCAGCAGAGAACAGCTACCGAGTGCAGTGTAACTAGATTTCATTCAACATAAATCATCTCAGCCTCACTGTGCAAATCAGCGCGCATTTTGTTAGAAATGCCACTCCAACCTTTTAAGTTCAGTGAAGTACTGACTTCATTTCATGCACATTTTGATATCACTTATTTCTCAAAAGTGATGAATATTATGCACTGGCAAAACTACTAGTTGTTAGAGGTGAGACGTGCGCACTGAGGCACAAAGGGCTCCCTGGCGCCCGAGGTGCACAAAAAAAGTAAGGAAAAAAAAGGTTTGTTTACGTTATATGCAATGTTCTGAAAAACTAAGTAATTATTAAAACAGATAAGTCAATATATATGTGTTTGTATATATAATCATAAACTAAATCAACATATATAAACAACTAAACATAAACAAGAAAGAACCAACTAAAAGAAAGGGACTGACTAGGGGACTGTTCCTGGGCGACTACCGGTTAAGCTCTAATGACAGAAGCTGGAAGTGCCATAGGAATTGGAATGCGCAGGGAGGGGCATGACCTAAGCCCCTAATTCACAATCTTCTTTTTGTTTCTTTATGTGTAAGTGCTAGGTCCGGAAACGAAAAATAATTAGGAGTCTCACGTCTGAAAGACAACTTTGGGAACCTTTAAAATTGAACATAAAATTGTGTTTTGGGTGATGGGAAAACACTGATGCTCAGGAGGTGCCTAAAAAAACCGGTGTTTAGGTGGTGCTCCTGACAGGCAGGAGGCGACAGAAAAACAACGCAGTAAGCACACGGGCATTTGGAACAGCATCTCTTGCCTGTAGAGGTGCTGACTTTTGTGCCCCTTGTGCCTCTAATAAAATAGAATATGCAGTACTGATAAATATGGTTTTTCATCAGAGAGTATTAGCAATAGCTGACCCATTGTAGCCAATTTGTTTTGCAGTGCGGCGTAAAATAACCTCATCAACCACAACCGAATCTAATGAATGTAAATTCTAGTCTAAGAGTAATGATAATATAAGAACTAAGTCAATTCACAACCAAATGAGAGGATAGCATTAAATATTAACAGAAGCTGGGATCTGTCCATATCCTACGGCAGATGTTACCCAAAAATCCTAGGAACTCTCATCCCCATTTTCTGACCTTCCACTTTGAAAGAGGAAAATAGTAGAAAATGAGTAATTAAAAAAAAATAGAAACCTTTAAGCCATGCTGTGCATGAGCATTACCTAAGCAACCTACAACCAAATATCATGTCTACTCACCAGAGTAACCAGTCATCTGCTCCATCTTTCTTACATCAACCTGTCTCTGCAAAGTACAGATCAAGGAATCATGCATAATCAATAAATGGCAACCAAAAAATATCACATTATTTCTTTGTTTCTTTTCTGTGTATTTCGGAACATGAGATAATACTGATGCAAAAATTTCCACCAAGTTATAGAAAGTTGTCTTAAAAGGCATACTCAACATTATAATGGCAATCAATACCTCATCAGACAAACACACCTCCCCAGAAAAGAAGGATGAAGGAGAGAAACCGCGAGGGTTCATTTCTTGGCAGGTTCAACGTGTTCTTCCGCCAAGTAACAAACACGTCAATTCAGTAAGAAAGTCCGAGAAGATTTCGACTCAGAAAAGACCTGTAGACAGTTCGACGATGATACAATTGTCAGGATTATATGGAAAGGGAAAATAAGATACAAGAATCATGGAATGACAAGCCAACAGAGAAACAACAAACAAAGACAAATAAAATGCAGTTATAGCCAAAAATTAAATATAATTTGTGTACCAAAACAAATTTTACTTACAAGTGGAGCATATTCAATTGAGATTTTTAGTTTGATTAATAGTTTGTCAAAACACCGGGGCTGAGTTTAAGCAAAATTCACATGACAATAGTTGCATTTAAGATACCACAGCTGAAAAAAGGTAATCAATTTTTTCAGCAAACATTTCCTCATTTAGCAATAAGAAATAAAGCACCTTTCCCAAATTCATCAAACCCCCAAAACAAATTCTAGGATTCAGCAGATCAAAAAAGAAGGAAAGATCAGCTGAAATTCCACCTAAGATCAGATAAAACTAACCATTTCCCTTCAAAATTCAGGTCATTAAACCAAAATTCAACATCGGATCACACGGTACAAATCCTCAGACAACCAAAAGTTGTGAACTTTGGACGTAAAACACCAAAATCCTCACAAGATCAAACAGTGGCCGAGTCAAATTGTACAAAAATTAAGACAAGAACATTAAGAAAAAATAAATCACCTTCAAGATTGCAGCACCATCTGTCAGAACTCAGAAGGAAACCAGAGAAAGGAGAAAATTAAGGAAATGAAGCAGCAGAAGGGGCAAGAGAAGGATTTGAACAAGGTTAGAGAAATTGAGGGAGAGAAAACATCATCTCAGAATTTAAGAATGACAAGAAAATGGAATAAATTGCGGCAAAAGGCAAGGGTAAGGAGATAGAAGAAGAGATCTAGGTATCTGTGCCGTGCAAATAACCTCCTTCAAAGCTTCTTCGATGCCTTTCTCTCTCTTCATTTTTTCCTTGCTGTTTTCCCTACATTGCACGTTAACCACATGTATCATCTATTCTCTCTCTTATTTGAATTATTTCTGTATAAAATATACATAACAATTCTCTCTCTCTACCTCCAACTTCTGTCTATGTCAGAAGCAACCGGCTGTTTTCTGCTTCATTTGTCTCTCAGCTGCCGCTGCCGCGCTTCCAACCGGAGATGACGTCACGTTCCGGCTAAGCACGGCAGAGATCCTGATCTCCGCCTT
>JAUEKW010061994.1:0-13169 GCA_032274785.1 Ajuga reptans
CTTGTTTAATTTGCTAGGATTGGAATCCCAAACTTTATGCAATTAATCGAATCCTTGTTAGTTGAATAGTAAAGATTAACATGGTTAGATTAGTTAGTATTAGAATTGTCCTAGTATAATTCTAATTATATAAGAGGAACGAGGGTGAAATTTTAGTTGGTTAAAATTCTCGCCTCCAATCTATCAATTTCTTTTTGTATAATTGATAAAGGGATCAAACTCCATTCTTTATTAATATTAAAATTTACATGTGTGTTTATTTCTTGATTTCTCTTAGAAAAAGTTAGTGTTAAAATTATTTATCTTTTAGTTTAGGTAGTTAAATTTCTTGCAAAACAAACCCCCCTCGTGTGTGTGTGTTCGTGTACTTGTTTATTATTTTACTTTATAAGTATTAAATTGTAGTTTGAGATCTACTTGAATTGATTTTAAGATTATAGTAAACATACCTCTCATCGTGGGAAACGATCCTTTCTTACCATGTACTATTTTGTTTAATATTGTTGGCTAAGAATAGGTTAAATTTGTGGCGGTAACGACACGCTATCAAAAGACGTTTTCCTAACATGAATCTATCTCCGAATTGGTGTGTACTTCGTGAAAATAATTCTGAAAATTCGGATCACACATTTGTGCACTGTTCTTTTTCCTCTTCTTTGTGGAGCAGGGCGATAGCAACTTTTAAGGTAGCATGGGCTGCACCACAGACCATCAGTGGTGTTTTCCTAGGGAATATGGGAAGCGGGGTAAGCATGAAAGCCAAGACCCTTTGGAGGTAATGACACATGTGCTCGTCTGGTCCATATGGCTGGAACGTAATATAGAATTTTCGAAGACAGTGAGGAGTCTAACGAGGAGGTGTGGGAGAAAGTACAAGTTAGGAGTTAGGACTACTTCTTGGATCATTGGTCATACGGATTTTAGAGGGTTTTTTATGGCGGATTTGCGTAGGGATATAAGCATTGTACTCTCGTAGAGCCTTAGGAGGTTTAGAAAGGATCAAGTGGGAAATCTCTTCCCTTTGTAATCCGTGATGTAACTTTTCAAATTTTTTAATAAAAGATTCAAGTTTCTTTTCAAAAAAAGAAAAGAAAAAAAATAACTATATCACGTCATTCTTTTATGTTTGTGTATACTGGAATCTAGCCTTAGTGGACTGTCTTAGTGATTTTCGTTTTGTATTTGCATTCTTAGTGAATCAAGTTTCTTAGTGATTTTCGTTTTGTATTTTCATTCTTAAGTCTTTTAATCTGAACTTTAGTGGACTATCTTACTACAATAGCATTATATGCCACAGGATCTTTTGTAGGCTTCACATTCATATACCAGAAATCTGAATAATGTGATTTCCAAATCTTTATCTCAAGAAGACATCGGGAAAAAGTTTCCTACCTTTTTCACTTGATGTTTATTCTCTTCATGTGCTACATTTTATTCAGTTAATTTCGATATGGTAAATCTAGGGCTAACACAATGTGAAGTTCTTCTCTTCTCTTTTTATTTTTTATGTTATTATATATATTTTTTTTTGCAGTAATAGAGCTTCCCATTTCTTTATCAAACTTAAACTAGGAAAAGCCAGTGAGGTAAATAGGTTATTATTAGGCTTCCTCATCTTAACTTGGTTCATGGTGTATGTATGAGGAAGTCTTCACCTTTTTCATGCATTTATTACCTTATATCTCTTTTAGACCTACGGGTTCATTTCTTGTATCTGATTTCATCAATACTTGTTTATTTTAATCAAAACGGCTGCTTTTTAATCAAAACATAGAGAAAATAACAGCTTAATTTTCTAGTTCATGCTTTGCGGTTTTGGAATATAAATGTGAAGGACTTGAAAGTAGGAGATGTTGATTCTTGTATAAGCTTGGGAGCTGCACTCGAAACATAGGATATTTTCCATTTTTTATAAGGTCTTTTCTGTTTTTCCTTTTCTTTTTTCAGACTCATGTTCTTCCCGTTTGGGATTATTATGTTGATTCCTCCAAAATTTTAGTCAGATATTCTTTTATGCTACATGTTTGTATGTGGTCTAATTACAGAAAAAGACGTTCTATTTTATCACATCCTCATTCTATGTGTTCATTTTGGAGTTTTTGAGTTTATTTTGCAGCATGTACCTTTTCTGAATTTCCATCTGACTATAATGAAAATTGAAAAGAACGTAGTCGCTGAATGATAATACCTTTAGGATGCCTTCTCAGGATGTAGCATTATAATCAAATGTTGATCTTTGCATATATAAATGAGTCTTCTAAACCTTGTGATGGGTGATCTCCTATTGACAGTTCGTATGCTTGATCAGATGCACCTCCAATTAATATAAGTTCCACTGGAAATCAATTCTTGACAGGTGATCCAATCATGTGCACTGAGTCACTCAGAATGCCTTCACTGGAAAGAGAAAATTAGATTATATCAATTCTTGACAGGTGATCCAATCATGTACACTGATTCTTGCCTCTCAATCATGTAATTGAAATTGTGATCGTTGATCCATTTATTGACGGTTCACTGGAAATAGAAAATTAGATTATATCAATTCTTACTAGGTGAGTACTCTATTAGTCCAATTCACTAACCTCATGATTTGCCTCCGTACATGATCTTGTTGATTGAACACCTTGTCTTCTAATGTCTGCTTCTACATCCGTTGCTGCAATTAGGACAGCTAAGTTAAAAATGACAATTTGGTTTCATATTATTCAATTGTGGCATTTATCTGTTTTGCTTTAATTGGCTTAGGTGTGCATATTTGTTAGATGCTGCTAGTAAAAGCACTTTGTGTTCCATAGAAGTTGTAGAAATCATTTTATTTTACTCTTTTTGGTTATAAATCTGTAGAAATTAGTTTGATAGAAGATTTGGTAACATGATTAAGTTTGCCTCCGGAGTTTCATGAGTGTTACTATTCCTTGGCGATTTTCTTTTCCTATTCTTATTCTACGTTGCATGCTTTGAAATGATCCTGTTGATTTATGTCATGCAGGGTGAACTACTTGAAATAGACTGTCTCTATTGCCACATGTGATTCTTGTAAGTCCTTTTCTTCCGATTCTGATCTTTTTCGTACAGTTCAGGAACTTGTAATGTCTAAATTTGGCAGAGTTGAAAATTTTGTTTGGGGGGTGGGGGGGCAATTTTTAAACATCATAGAATCCATTCTTGGGAATCATAGTTTCTAGGGATATAATTTCCTGAGTTGAGTTCATTACATGCAATTGGAGCAGAAAGTTACTTATTTAGGAAATGTTGCATGCTAGTTGTGCATCCTCCTACTACTCAAGTTCCATTTAGGACAGATGGTCCGGTAGATTGCTAGGTAGAAAGTAGAAACAGAGTAGTTAAAAGTAAGATCTCAACAAATATATGCCTTTTTTTTTTTTTGCCACCAAAATTTTGGGGAAGATGAAAGAGATGCAATAACATGGTTTTTTTTAGCATGACTGACAGCTTCATACGTCTGTGTAATTGCAGTTACATAATTTGCATGAATGAAGTTGCAAGACATGGATACTTTTTTGTTTGCAAGGAGCATCAATGCATATGGGTTAAAAGTTTTTTTCATTTACACCTAAAATTGAGGGCATGATTTATCATTCTTTATTCATTACAGAGCTATTAAAATATTTTTTCCCTTTTGTCCTACATATGCAGTCATAAGCTTTGAGCGAAAGTTGTTTTGTGTGCTTGGTTAGATGAGTTGTTACAAATAGAATTTGCATGCGAGCCCTTCATAATTTGTAAAGCTCCGATCCAAGGTTTTAAACAACATTTGCATGTTGGTGCACATTGTACCGTAAGAATATAAGCCTTTTTTTTTTTGAGTATTTTTCTGACTTAGGTTTGCAGTTTCAGTTTGGCTTAAGTTGTGATGCTTCATAAGATTTCCTGAAACAATATATCATCGTTTATTTATTTATGTGGCTCATTAAGGGGTGTTTGACTAACCTTATTTCAAACATCTTATAAGCACCAACATCTTATAAGTTGTTTTGAAAGCTTATAAGATGTAATTTTTCAAGAGCTTAAAAGTTAATAAAGTGTTTGAATAAAAGAACTTATAAGATGCAATTGCATAGAGAGATATCTACACATACATTGCACATATTACTCACTACACACACTCACACACATTTCACATACTATACACATTTCTCATATACTACACACACTTCACACACACTATACACACACTACACACGTTTCACACACACTACACACACATTTCACACACTACACATGCACTACACACATTACACACACTATACATATTTCACACATATTTCACATATTTCACACATGTTACACACATTTCATTCACATTTACACACTACACACGTTTCACATACACTACACACGTGTCACACACAATACACGCACAATTCATAGACTACACACGACTACACACATTCTACACACTACACACATTATTACACATACATTACACACACTATACATCAAGGTCGATTCTACCAATTTAGTGGCCTGAGTTGAGGATAAAAAAACGTGGCCCTTAATTTTTGTTATAAAATTCAAAATAGACGTAAATAAATATAACAATAACAAAATATTAAGAAATTTTCTAATTTTTAAAATAACATGTCAAGAAAGTTCGAAACAGACACTTAAATATAAAAAAAAAAATTAATAAATTTAAAAAGTAGAATAAAAAGCATGCACTTGGAAAAAAAGACTTAGAAAAAAATAATGTAATGACACGCTCAATTCGTAATCGCTACATCTCTTTATAATTAATTAGTTATAGTTATTATTTATTAGTTATGCTATATATTATAACCCAATAATAGAAGAAAACGAAGGACAAAAATGCCTTAAGCGGGAATCGAACTTGAGTCACAGGATTCCGAGCTGCGTGTCTTAACCACTAAGCCAGCTATACTCCATAGACACAATCTAACTTCTAAATATATATTAAAAATATTTTAGGAAATTTTGGGGCCCTAAACCTCTCTTTTTTTTGGGACCTGAGGTGATAGCCTCTTTTTCTTCCATAAAGGAGCGGCCTGATATACATATTTCACACACTACACATTTGGCACACTAAACAAATTTCACACACTACAAACATTTAATACACACTTCATACAAACTACACACATTCACGCACTACACGTTTCACACACACTACACACAATTGCACACATATTTCACACACTGCACACATTTGACACACACTACACACGTTTCACACATATTACACACACTACACACATTTCACACACTGCATACATTTCACACTAACTTCACATACACTACACACATTTCATACACATTACACATATTGCGCACATTTCACACATATTACACACATATAATTAAGATTTTGATATTTACGATATAATATAAACAACAATAACAATAAAAAACTAATTTGCTAATAAAGTATCAGAATTTGATTTTTACTAATAAAAGTGTGAAAATAAAACTTATAAAAATACAAAGTACAAGGATCTATATTTTACTACGATCTCATTTTCTTTTTTTTCAATGATACTTTATATTACCGATTTGTAAAAAAATACATGTAAACATTTCAAATATGTTAATATACATTATTATATACTGAAAAGATAGATTTAGTATTATCTAAAACTATAAATTATTACTCCCTCCATTCCTAAACAAAAATCATGTTAGAAAAATCACTTTGTGCCAAAAATAAGTTATTCTAGTAAAAATAGTCACATTTTCCCAATATTGTCCTTGGTCCCAACAAGACTTCCTAAACTTTGAAATGTGTGTGTAGTGTGTGTAATGTATGTGAAACGTGTTTAGTGTGTGTAATGTGTGAAATGCGTGTAGTGTGTGAAATGTGTATAGAGTGTGAAATGTGTGTGGAATGTGTAATGTGTGTGAAACGTGTGTAGTATGTGAAATGTGTGTAGTGTGTGAAATGTGTGTAGCTTGTATTAAACGCGTGAGTGTGTGAAATGTGTGTGTAATATATGTGAAATGTGTGTAGTGTGTGTAATGTGTGAAATGTGTGTGTAGTATGTGTAATGTGTGTGAAACATGTGTAGTATGTTTAATGTGTGAAAGTGTGTGTAGTGTGTGAGAAATGTGTGTAGTGTGTGTGTAGTGTGTGTACTGTATGTGAATCGTGTGTAGTGTGTGAGAAATGTGTGTAGTGTGTGTGTAGTGTGTGTAATGTATGTGAAATGTGTGTAGTGTGTGTAGTGTGTGAAATGCGTGTGTAGTGTGTGAAATGTGTGTAGTGTGTGTAATGTGTGTGGAATGTGTGTGGATTTTGTGTGGAATGTGTAGTGTGTGTAATATGTGTGTAGTATGTGTAATGTGTGAAATGTGTGTAGTGTGTGTGAAGTGTGTGTAGCATGTGTGAAATGTGTGTGAAGTGTGCGCATTGTGTTTGAAAAATGTGTAGTATGTGTAATGTGTGTGTAGTGTGTGTAATGTCTGTGAAACGTGTGTAGTTTGTGTAATGTATGAAATGTGTATGAAGTGTGTGGTGCGTGTGAAATGTGTGTGAAGTGTGCATAGTGTGTTTGAAATGTGTGTAGTGTGTTTAATGTGTGAAATGTGTGTGTAGTGTGTGAAATGTGTGGTGTGTGAAATGTGTATGGAATTTGTGAAATATGTGTGTAGTGTGTGAAATGTGTATGGAATGTGTGTAGTGTGTGAAATGTGTATGAAATGTGTGTAGTGTGTGTGGAGCGTGTGGAGTATGTGTAATGTGTGAAATGTGGATACATGATCATGTTAGTGGTACAAAGTACAAACGATATTGCTTGTCTTGGTTAAAACGCCATAGAAGCATGCAAATAATCATTTTTCAACACCACTGGTGAGTAGTTTGGCAACAATTTTAACTGCTCCATATAAACGCTGGGCTAGTCTTCCTTGTATTAATTATATATACTCCCCCGTAGAAAATATAAAAAAACACTTGTATAAAATCCAAATTTGTAAAAAACACTAGTTGCAATTGAACATTCAATAAAATTAAAGATCTTCAACAATTCCTTCTGGCATCATCCCACCTTTACACGAACAAAAGAAAGATCACTGATTGTTGAAGAAGATTTCAGAAGCAGAGCCTGCCAAAGGCACTCAACAAGTGCTGCAATGAAGTGAGTCTTCTCTTCCATTAAAAGAAAGGAAGTCAAGAACTGTTGGAGCTTTCCTGGGACGACATGTAGATGCGATAAGCAGCAATGCACATTGTCGCGTTACCCATTACAGTCAGTGCTGCTTGAAGAGCCACCAACACCTATTCAACATCACCATCACTAAATCATTATGATGCACATCTCCCCAAAGGAATGAGAATTGGCATTTAATAAAAATTATAGTATAGAATAAATCAAAGTTTCACTGCACAAAGACAATCTTGTACATTTTAGAAAATCCTCTTAAGATTTCGTAAGACAGCCTCTAGTTAATTATGAACCTTCGAATTTCATATTTAAGTGTCCAAAGTTAGCTTACTAGTTAGTTAATCACAAACATCTAGTAGTAGTGCTAGTGTTTGGATTCACTAACATGCGTCCCTTGAAAGTAAGTGAAATCTCGACCTATTAATAAGCCTCCGTAAGCACAAGGCTTTCCATCACATATTCTAATTGCTCCGAAGTCATGAGAGATTTTGAAGTGAAAAATGAGACATAAGTCTAGCATCATGTTGATAATGATATAGATTGACTAAACATAAGTTATAATCTAACACGCTCCTTGGAGACCTAACTGGGATCAAGCAACAATATAAGCAATATCAGGTCTAGTCATCTGTAAGAATTGCAATGCCCCCATGATACTTCTGTAAAGAGAAGGAGGATCGAAATGCTTACTATCAATATGGGTTAGGAACATGTTTATAGTTCCACCTTATCAATTAATCATAGCAAAAGCATCTATAATACTAATATAAGTATAAATAGCCGGCAAACAACCACAAAGTCAAGCAACAAGGAAGAAGTCTAGAGAAAAAAGAAGCATTAGAGAATCCTCTCAACCAAGGGAATGAATCACAAGGAGTCCATGATGTTCAGGGCGTTCGTTCTGGAGTCCTTCCACAGAACAAAGTCTGATCAAAAGATTTTGGTGCTAAAACCCTCGAATGCACATTATTAGAAGCCAAACCAATTTTGGAGGAGACCAGAGAAGCAATTCCACCCGAAATCTTCCAATCCAAAATTTTATAAGAATTCAAATAGATACTATATCATTCAATTTGTCACTTCAATAAAAAGGTCATTTGTGATGTTGTTTGTGTTCATTTGCCTATATGAATTATGAAAGTTTAGCAACATTGAGTCCACACCTAGGTTATGAGGTCAAAAAGCCTTAGTCACTACACTTGACCAGTCCTCTCGATGAACGGAAAATTGTTCAATATAGTGACGAGCTGCAACCTCAGCACTGGATTAATGCTAAAAGAGAAGAGAATTTGTGCAAATGCTTCTTATCTTAAGCAACTGAATTGTTAAGCAACTTACAAATAATGTCTTGTATGGATGAATTCAAGGACTATAATCAAACACTCTGTTATTTGAGTTGTGCACAACATTTTGGTTCCGTATTCGTTGCAGCATAGAGAGGGACATTATCAATTGTATTACAACAGAATCAGAAAAACCAAGTAACACCACTCACCTATTTCTTCTAATGGAATTAAGCACAGGTTGCGCGTGTAAATTCACGAAGAAAAATTCAAATGCAAGGATGATTCTATCTACAAAATTATACCTCAAGGGATTCGGAGTTGTAAAAGAAATGCCACGTACAAGCACACAGAGCTCCACCTAACAGGGGCACCTACACAAACATATTTCAATCTATACTGTAGAACAATATTGAACTGTAACGAAGAATTAATGATTTACCATCCCCCAAGAGAGACCCTTCCATGATTCGTAACCAGATTTCTCGCCATATTTCCATACCAAAGCCATCGCAGTAGCCCTAAGGATTTCTCATCATTACATTTGTTAGAAATAAATAAATAAATAAAAACAATTTAAATTACCATTCAACAACACTGGAAACATGAACAGCCCAGGTGGGAAGAGAGAGAGCATTGGATGGTTCATCGAGAGCGAATGCGGGACCCACAAGCGACGAGGTTAGGGTAATTCCAGCAGCTCCTACCAAAATGGTGATGGCTTTTGAGCTCTGAGTTACAGTGAGGTTAGTACAACATCTTCTGCCGGCGAGTTTAGAGGGGAGAATTGGAGTGCCATTTTTTAGTTTTGGAGGAGAGAGAAAAACAGAGTCTAACACTCCCATTTTTGAATCTTAGGTTAGAAGATAGATTGAGAGGCCAAAAATGATGCCCCTACGTTTTTGCTTTTCATATGTCTCGTATAAGTTTTTGTCTTCTAAATTTATTATTTATTTTCTATGATTATTGTAATTATCGGAATTCTTTCACTTTAAAAATATGGTAAAGTACATTTTAAAAAATTATAAAATTGTTTAAGTAAAAGTAGAAAAGTAAGAAGAAGAAGAAAGAAGACGGAAATAGACGTGAAAGTGACATCTTATTATTTCATAAGAGGTCCCTTTAGATTGATACAAACTAGGGTTTAGAAATACATGAAATATAGCAAAACGCCTAAATTGCCCCTCAATCAATTACTTTTGACGAATGCACACCAATTGTGTTTTTCCTTCAACACTCTCCCTTGTGCTAAGTCAAAGGGTAAATGGTGTATAACTTGTTGCCTCGTTAAAAACCTTGCTAAGTAACAAAACCCAGTGTGAAAAATAAATCTTGGTCGAAGGGAAAAAAGAGTGCAACGCACCTATGTTGAGACCCCCCCTGAAGTCTACACATCTCACTTGATACGTACATCTATCAAAAGAGCTTTGTAAATTACCACATCCTTGATTTTACATAAATCATGATGAAACATGTGATTGCTGGTTGTAAAAAACTTCAATTATGCATGCTTTGTAATATCACTTTCGATGTAGTGCAATTTCATCTGTTTGTTGCAGCAAATAACTTCGTCTTCATAAATAGAAGTAGTTCTTCAGTGGTAGGACTCAATCCACCATCCTCTTGTGTGTGTGTGTCTGTGATGATCTTTAACTATACATACCCACGAACTACTACATGTAGGATAATGGTCTCTGAATGATTGATCAAGTAGCTATAGGAGTTTATATGGTTGATCTCCAAGATGTCGTCGTGTTCCTCATGGCAGTAATGACCTTTACATGGGTCAATTAGATAACCAACATCAACAAAACCAACCAAAGTAGTATTTTGTATTTTGGGGTAAGGGGTAGTTCAACATTTTCTTCAGGAGTTACATTTCCATTTGTATTCCTTTTTGTCTCTATGTGTGAGAGTATTTAACGTTTCTTTAGAGGTTACACTTTCATTTGTAATCTCTCATGTCTCTAATATGGGAAGAACAAATTCATGTCAATGGTTTCTTTTAGATATCAAAATCTCTTCTTAGTATCATTCCACTGATATTGTGTTGTCCTGAGTAAAATGTAGCCAACAAGTCCTTTGATAAACTAATATATGGTTGAGTGCATTGAGCTTAATACAATAACACGCACAATTCACTTAAGTAGGGAATTTCATCTCCTAGTAGCTCTTTGTCATTTTCTTTAGACACAAATGGATATTTCCTTATTTCCACACTTCAACCAATCGTGGGAGTGCTAACAGATTGCACTTTATCCATGTTTAAATCGCCTAATAATCTTTTAGATATATGCAACTAAGGAATTAATATTCCACAAACTCGGTCTTCTATTTCAAGACAATATTGAGTTTTCCAATGATTATTTATCTCAATTCATATTCAAATGCCTCATAGTTTCTCTTATTTCATTAAGAGCATATGATATGTCATTATCATCGACACAAATTGCTATAAATGCAAATCTGAAACTTGCTTTCTTTATGACCGCACAAATACAAAGTTAATTATTCTTTCCCTTCCCAATCAAGTGTTACTTAGACGAGTATATCATTTCAGTCAGGATTATTTTAATCAAAGTGAGCATTTCAATCTAATATTGTAAATGAACTCCGTGGTCTATAGTCACTTGAGTTGGAGCAATATAAGTCTATAAGACACTTTCACATATCTCACAAATAAGATCCCCAAAGAGATATGTTGTAACCACCTTACTGTGCTGCATTTCCAATCCTTTGGAAATTTATTCGTAGAACGTCGTAACATCCATTGTGAGAGAGTATATCTCATCATAGTCAATTCCAGGGCGTTGTGAGAAAACCTTGTGCTTCAAGGTAAGGTTTGTATCTCAGAACTTTGTTCTTCTCACTACGCTTACTGACAAAACATATTTTATGTCCTACATGCTTTACACTTGGTGAGGCTAGCACTACTAAACCAAATACCCGTCGTTTTGTCACAGAATCAAGTTCTACCTGGATTGATTCTTTTCATTTAGGCCAATATGCTTGTGTTGACATTTGCAACAAAGCGTGGTTCGATATCATCGTGCTCTATGATTCCTTGAGCAACAATATCATCAATGTGGAAAATATTTCCATCATCTCATACACACTCTCATAATCTATTTAGATTTCTATGTTCTTTGGAATCATATTAAATTTTGGAGCGTCCTCCAGTAATGATTCATGGACATAATTAATCAGAGATAATTTCGTGAAAGTAAATCTTTTCATTGATGATCAAATCAAGTTGTGCCATACATACCACATTCCTTGGGCAGGTATTTATCGAACCACGTGGCGTCCCCCAATTTCCTTTTAGGAGCTACGACCTCAACCGCACCTCCACTAAGTGTGGTTACAACACCTTTATCTGCGGTGTTGTGACCCTAAAATGGAACTTTTAACCGTACATACATATTGCAGTTGGTATATATGATCTTGTCACTTAACGATTTTAGCAAATGCATCAGCAATTCAATCCTCTATACTTCGAAAATTGATAATTCGTCTTACTTCACCTTTACATTATAAAGTGTGGGGATCATAATGAGACATACTGGGAAACACTTCCTGTTGTTCCCTTAGAAAATTCTTTTTCTTATCCCCCCTAACGACGGGAAGACTATCTCATTATAGTGACAATACGCAAATCAAACGGTAAACAGATCTCGCATGTCAAAGGTTTCAAATAGCAGGTAACAGTTGGAAATCTATATCCAACTTAAAACACTTAATCATCTTTAGAGACCATTGTGGTGCGCCGTGGGAGCGCAATAGGCACATGTACTACGTAACCAAATATGCGTGAATGTAAAAATATCAGGCTAAATCCAATTACCAACTAGTACACAAACATTGTTGATTAGATGTGGGTCTGAGACGAGTAAAGTAAATTTGCAGTGATATTGCATAACCCCATGCCTGATAGGAATTTTAGTGCGCATTTCGAATGTCCTAGCCTCCATCTATATCCTTTTGATGGTGGCTTATGTGAGACCATGTTTGTTTATCACATGGGTTAAATGATGCTCTACATTGATCCTGATAAATATGCAATAATCATCAAAATCCTTTTGATGAAAACTCTCTAGCATTTAGCAAGCCTTATATACTTTATGGAGTGAGAGTGGTGAGCCCTTATAATATTTCCTAGGAGCTTTTCGAGTGCAACATTTGTTGTAGACAATAATATGATAATTAGTTAGTGTGTCAAAATATTTATCAAAACCATAGATACTCCAATGGCCCGCTTTCTGGTTTGATAGGCCCACATATATCATATTGTGTTCTTTTGTAAGAATGTAATATTTTATTTCTATATATGATGTAGGATGGTCTCGATCCTACTTTTTGCTATATAATAGACTTTGTAGAACAAGTGATGTGCCTTTAAAATAGCTAATGAGGCAGAGTAGGATGTAGGACGTGCTTCTAGTGCTTTAAAAACTATTGACTACTTGATAACAGAATTAGGACTGATATCCGATTTCATCATATTTTGTATTTTACTCAAAAGAAAGAATGTCCATATAATTTCTTAAATACAGATCATCATGTCATTACTTGCATGTCTAAATCAGTGACCCAAAGTTCATTGTTGGTAACAACATATAAGTTTGTGTCCCAAAGTCCATTATGGTAACAACATTTGATCCAACGATCAGAATAGTAGTGGAGTACATGCCACTAGATTGACTCATTAATTTCTCTAAGATGTGTTTCTTTCCACATTCATTAG
>JAUEKW010062105.1:0-13164 GCA_032274785.1 Ajuga reptans
TTTTGAAATAGGACTCTTATTTTGGGACAAGAAAATTTCTGATACAGGACTCTTTTTATGGGACGGAGGGAGTACTTAATATTTCTGTTTTTGTCTTGTATCCTGACCTTCAGTTGATGTTGGTTAAACATTTTATCTTCGTAATGTTTCTACTCTTATATATATATATACTGTATCTAATTAGATGAGGTAAAATATCTTTAAGAAAGAAAGAGTTACGATGTTGCAGTTGCTAGAAGTATTTCTCATTGACTCGCAAATCATTAGACCACACAGCATAACTACAGCTCCTTGTGATTTGCTGTATAAAGTTGTGCTTGACAAAGTTTCTTGAGCATACAATCTCGCTCATGGGAGAAAAATGCTAAAAAAATTGTAAAAAAGGGATCAACAATAATCTGAACCAACTGCAGTTGGAATACAATCATTGATACCTTCCTTGACGAAAGGGACAGTAGAAAATATATGGCTATGCGGTTTAACAAAGTAAGAAAAGAAAATTGTTCATATCTAGTCTAAAGCCTTATGGTTCGGAAGACTTATGGTATGGAAGAGACTTGGGATAAACAGAGAAAAGATAATTGTTCATTCTATTCTAAAGCCACACAGAAAGAAATTTGTGAAAGACGAAAAGCTTTCCTAATTTACTATGGATTATTGTGCATGACTTGTCTTTGATATATTGATTTTCAATCATAAAATTGAAAATGTTACTTTGCCTGGAAACTGCTTTAGCCACTTTCTTTACTCCCCTAAGAAGTCATATTCCGTATATGCAACTATCAGTTCTGCCACTGAATAATACGGATCTTTTGTAATTTTGTGAGGATATGATCTGACCAATTGGAAATAAACTTATAAAACATAACTTTTCCTGCTGTTTCGATCATATCTTTGTTATGGGTTGGAGTTGCTTAGGTTGAGGTTTGACCTTGATCTTTTAATTTATCCACTGCAAATACTTTAATAATGTATCAATGGATACTTTTTACCTTGTATAACAATGGAAACTACTTCTTACTTTTAGCAGACTCTACAGTCTTAATGTGCACAGCTATAATTCTAGGAATGAACAAAACGGTTATTCAAGTTGTATTTTCATCTTTATTTCTGTACCAACTAAATAATCTTTATGTCGTGTTTTCAGGAAAGAAGTTGCCACTCTTGCCTGTGGCCAGGGTACTTTTCAATCATGTGTTGGACGTCCTGAAGGATGTGCCAAGCTTTCAATCTGAATATGGTGTTATCCTCCGGCACCTTTTGGCAGTCAGGGATTATAGGTTTCACATGCGGAAACGAGTTTATTCAAGTTAGTACTATCCTAATTTAACTTGTACCTCTTTTTTTTTTTGATAAGAAACTTGAGATTTTTATTTCGAATAAGAATAATTTACATCGAAAATTTGATTGTCACTAAGATTACAAAGGTAGAAATAAGAACCAGGATAGCCCACTTTATGGTACGTTGCAAAACTACAATAGCGCTATGCTTATCTCCCTACGTAAATCCGACATGAATTTTCCTTTGAAATCCTTGTGTTCAAAAATCCACACAGCTGTCCTTGCTTTTACCTTCTCCCACACCTCCTCACTATGTTCCTCTCTGTCTTCGAAGATTCTACTATTGCGTTCTAACCATAAGGACCATAGCAGTGCATGAGACATCACCGTCCATAAGGATTTGGCTTTCTTACTTACACCAGAGCCCAAGTTGCCAATGAGAATCCCCCCGACATTTTGAGGAACAACCCAGGAAGCCTGTAACAGTGCTAATAATCTATTCGAAATACAACGTTCTTACTAACTTTCATGGTTGTCTTTCAAAATGGATTAGATCTTGTACTTTTATACATGGAAAAGGTGGAGACAAGCTTGAGTACTGAAAACATTGGTCAGTTAAACCCGAAGGAGGAGGTTTTCCGCTTCACTCTGACACTTCAGTCGCTTCTTGAAAACCCTCCTGGAGATATCCCTGATGAGCTTCGAGAAGATATGATTAAGGGTTTTGTCGGAATTTTTTCTAATGTGAGGTAACATTCGGTGATATCTGCTCACTT
Organism: Ajuga reptans; assembly: GCA_032274785.1. NCBI lineage: Eukaryota > Viridiplantae > Streptophyta > Magnoliopsida > Lamiales > Lamiaceae > Ajuga > Ajuga reptans. Next base: position 2,058 of record JAUEKW010062105.1, read on the forward strand.
TACTGTTTCCATTGTCTTACTTGTAGTCTTTTGTCAATTAGTAGAGCTTCAGGAATTATATCCAACAAGATGCTTCTTGTCCTATTGGCAGGGAAGAGGGGAAAATTTCACGGAAGCTTGTTGAGTGCATCAATACATATTTGTTGAAGGATGGACCAAATTTGGGTTGCAAATCACTGGAAATTCATGAAGCAGTACAACAATTTGTGTTCCGCTGCTGGTTTGCTACTCATGATCGGATTTTAAAGGTGCCTTTCTTTCATACTCCATTGATGATTTTGTAAGACGTAAATTAATATATTGTTCTCTACTAATTTTCACTGCTTTAGTAGGATGCACTTGTTTGCTATGCGAAGCTGCAAATAAGTTTAACTAGGGGCGTTGTTGATGGGACTGCTTTACTTGAACAACTTCTGGATGTAGTCAGCAAGGAGCTTGATCAAATGAGTAGTTCCAGCGTCACTATACCCAGGACTGATTCAAACAGGGATGAAAAATGTGGTCTGCTGACGAGCTCCCAACACATTTTGTTGGAGCTTGCAGCCCTTGTCTTTTGCCGGGTACTTCATGATGAAACTTATTATACTTGGCCTTCTAGTACTCAATACTCTAAGCTCTCTTTAGTACATGCATGTGGCTGCTTACCCTTGTAACATGATGTGTTACTCACCGGCTTCCCTCGCATCTATCTAGCTAACATTTGATTAATTCAATTATATTTATGTTTTGTTGAGAATGAAGGCTAACATATGATCAATCAAGTTATTTATTACTTATTTACCAAAACCTACATCTTAATTGCTGTTAAACTCTTAACCCCATATATCAAATATATATGAAAACAGTGATTTAAAAAGCGCGCCTAGGCGCTGAGCGCTCATATCACAGGCTGGACCGCTTCGATACAGGTAGGCGAAGCGAGCAGTCGAAAAGCGCCGCCGAGCGCTTTTCCGGTATGCAAAAAGCGGCGCTTTTTAGCGCTTAGTTGTTAGTGTGTATATATGCCCAATATTGATGATGTTTGGACTCTGGACTATCTGATTGGGCTTTTATTAAATGACTTGCAAGTCAACAGTTTGACCTAGGGACTAATGATGATTAGTTACTTAGTTGCTTATATGACTATTATATGTTGGATATTTATATGTTTTCATGCTTTTATTATGTTTTGGACATCAATATTATTATGTTTTCTTGTTGTGAAATGACTTGTGGTATATTTGTTATTTTTTTAAGTTTAAGCGCTTCGCTTCGGTGAAGCGGGCGCTTCGCCTAGCGCTTAGCGCTTAGGCATTTTTGGAGGTTTAGCGCTTCGGGGCGCTTTGCGCTTTTTAAATCACTGTATGAAAACATTCGCGTATGTAGTTTTAAAAGTGAACTTTTGTCATTTACTGAAGAAGTCTAAGTGAAAGGGCTTGCCAGTGATCAGGATAATTAATCTTTTCACCTTCCAGGCATGCACTAATACATCAAAAATACAAACTGCTGGAAAAAGAGGCAGGCTGGAGCATGTTGTGGTGCAGATAAGAGAGAGGCTCTTGGAGGGGAAATGGTCATGGTATGTGTAAACATATCGAAGCATATAGTTCAACATGTATAGCTAGGAGCTTACAGTTGAAGCTTTAACCTATGATGCCTAATGGCTGGATAATGTGATTTCTGAATTTGTGAACTATGCCCTCATTGAGTTTGATGGCAATACATGACGCACAATGCTATGCTAGATTATCAAAAACTCAGTAATGAAATCAAAGGCTAAAATAAAATATACACAAGAAAGGAGCAAGGATGAAACGTAATGATAAGTGGAGGGTTAAGATACATTATATACACACACACACAAATGTGCATTGAGATTCGGTAGCATGAGTGAGAAAGGGATGGAGATCACTCACAATCTTAAGCTAAATGGAGCTTCATTCTTGCAACAGGCATGCTGCATTTTGCTGTCTTGTCCAAAATTATTCAGCTCGCATGAAGAAAGATCTCTTCATATATTGGTTTGGAGGCATATCCACAAATTTCGACCGGTAATCTTTATTAGATTTCTTGTAATTGTTTATTGGTATTCTTCACATTGTAAAAATGATTTATGAGACGAATCAAATATAGAGTAGCCCTCTGGTCATCTAGTCAGATTTTTTAAGGACTACGTAGTTTCTGATTTAGTAAGAAATTGATGTTATGCTTTGTAATCATTAGATGTAATTGTTGACTGTAATGTGTATTAGGGACTCCTCATCCCTAACACCTTTTTTTTTTTTGCATTAAAAGTACCGTTTCTTATAAATTTTTTTAAAAAAAAAATGATTGATCTAATCTAATGTGCATTGGCAACCACTAATTAACTCTTTCTTCACCAATGTCTCCCTCAGTGAGGTCTTATCTTCCAGATGTGTTATGTATGGTACTCCTTGGAAGGAAAGGAGAAATTCTGATTTGTGCATTCACCTCACCCGTCGGTTCAATTTCTTATGTTGCCTCCAGCCTCCCAGAACCTCAACAGTTTACCTGTCATTCCTTGTTTCCCCTGTCAAATCTCTTTAATCTGCTCCTCAACTGTTTACCTGCCAAATCTCTTTAATTTGCTCCTCATCATTATTGTGCATGTCAAGGTTTAATGTTTTCATTGTTTGTTTACTCAAGCTTTGCTCATGGTTGTTTGGTTTTGGGTAAATGTGATCGTTTTGGTTGTGGTAAATGACTTTATTTTAGTTTTTCATACATCTGATGTAAAATCTTCTATTCCCCCTTCTTGTTGCCTATATCGTTTTGGTTGTGTAAATGACTTTATTTTAGTTTTTGTTGCATATATCACTTTCGTCGTATATGACTTACTGGTATGTTCTTATTTGCAGCATAATTAACAATGTGACTTTGGAGCATTCTTTTGATGGCCTTTTCTGGACTTTACGGTGAGATTCTTTTGTCCAATTTAAGTGTTATTACCATCATTCTACTTCATTGGACCGCGAAGTGTGACAGAAGGTTGTCACACAATTATTTCTATATCTTACTGATAATTCTGGTCAAACCATTTTTGTTATATTTGGTTATGTTATGTTTCCAACTTCTGAAACCCAATTAATTGCATTTCAAGGAGTCTGCTAAGACTTTCTTCCGTGCTTCTTTATGCTGCTCCAAGTACGGAATCCTCTCCAAAGTCCTCTTGTGCCAAGAACGAGGTATTCTGAATATTTTTTCTGATGAACTTTGCCTGTATATATAATTTAGTTATTCTGGATTTTGTATTAAATTTGCCCTTTATGACATGAGGGACTAGTTTTATTTTGTTTGTGCCATAAGCTTGTCCAGATGGATAGTTTTATGTTCTTTGTGCCATAAGCATGTCCAGATGGATTACTTGTGGTTTATATCGCTTGCAAATTAACCCAAGTGTTATGATTGCTATTTTTCCAGCACTGTGTTGGTCCTTGTAGGTAGAAAGGAATAGAAGTATCTTTGAGTATCGAGAATAATCTTTAGATCAGTGTGGTACAATATTAAGTTTACCGTTGCATGATGGATTCAAATCAGAGTTTTAACACCTTTTTTCTTTCTGATATAGCTAGAAAATGGAGTGTTATCACTTGGAAGAGGTAAGATTAGTTGGAAATGAGGAGGGGTAGTTGGAGATGGGCGTTGGGTCCTTCTGCAGTATTCCCTTGTAAATCCTCTTTTATGTCTTTCTTTGATCATTCTGCCCTTGCCCCTGGTATAAATCTGTTTCGAATTATGGAAGGCACCTGTAGTAAGAAGAACGTTATTTTCATTGCTGCTGGTCTGACTTCATAAACTTCATTTATACATCCTTTTGTCCCTAAACCAGTCCCTTGTGCAGGAGTAACTTTAAGGACCTCAATCATGTTTTCTTGCAATTCCTCCTTTTGTCTTAATTTGTGGAGTCGGTTATTGAGGGAGCTGACCTAGTTATGAAGCATTCAACATTCAGTTTTGTATTTTGATTACTCTGTAGCTTAATACTGGAGGTCTAAGTTGCAAAGAGGTCTAGTGGTTTGGAGTGTGATTGTTTCAGCTTTGTGCTTGCCAATCTGTTTAGGTAGGAACAAGATAATAATCTTTTTATAACGTTGAGGAATCATGAGAAGGCGTGAGAGGGAGATTTAAGTTTAGGGCTGTCTTATGGATCTCTAATAATAAAGAACTCAGTGCCTTCTTAATGTCTGACATTGCTGGAGATTGGTATTGCGTTCTATATTTTTGTTTCTCTTTTGTATCTTTATGTAAGGATGTATCCTCCCTTGCTTTTCACTGTTTATGAATACTTATTGTTTCTTATCCAAGAAATAGGGTTGTTTTCAGTATTTTATGCTCATTTTGTGATCCATCAGTAGTTTTGCTTAGGTGTTGAATGATCATAATTGGTATTGATGTCTTTACCTCTTCACATTTTCTTTGTGTCTAACTACTTGTTCTATCAGTGAATTGTTTCTCTACCAAAACTTTTTCTGATTTCAAATCTGGGGTTGGTGTGGTAAGGCAATTTGTGGAGGTGGGTCCATGAGCATCAATTTTTTTTAATAAATATTTTTGTTCAGAAAAGTACACACAAGACAAAATGTCCACACTGCTGTATACTGCTCAAAAGCAGTGCAGAACTAGAAAGTAAATTTCCAATCTGCATATAATCTTATTGATACGAAACTCAAAAACTTTATCAATAAAAAATATTAATGGGGTGGGTTATCCCTCACATTAATACAAGAATACCAGAAAGGCACAGGGATGGATTGTTTCTTGTGCCCCGACTTTAATTTGAATGAAACTCCATGTTTCTTATCAATCAAGCATTATGACTGTGCATTGACTAATGAGGGATACCTTTCCCTTTGTATTTATTATTTATCTCAAACCTAGAAAACTGACTAATTATTTGCAAAGTAATGCTTCATTGCTTTGACACTGATCGACATTTTCAATGCATTTTGCCACTAATTTTTGGAATTACAATAATTTGTTTCACCGATGCCTTCAATCACTTGGTTGAGTTTTCTGAATTCTTTTACAGGTTGAGAAAGGATGGCATGTTGTATGGAGCTGTCTCATGCGTAGTTTGCCTGCACTCATTAATTCCACCTCAATTGTAAGTATTTAATGAACAATGTAATCCAGATCTTGTCCATTCTTGACCTTTTCACTTCTTTGGTGGGGATGATTACCTGAATTTTGTGAAGCTACTTTCTTTAAGGATCTCGTCCTCAGCATAGTAGCCTCTCTCTCTATCTTAATCAATTTCATCCCTAGTATATTTATGAAATACAAAGTGAAGTATTACTCCTTTTATATTTATTATCTTGAAATGGTATATTGCAGAATGTAGACACTGATAACAATGTAGCTTCTTTTACTTTTTCGAAAATCTTGGGCATCTTTCATTGGTGACCCCAGTAGTTATGAACTACATGCTGCCAAAAGATTCATCATAGCAGCATTCACAGTCCTCTTGCATCTGCAGTATCACTTTCCAGTTAAATGGTTTTAGGTAAAAGGGGAAATTTATACTGTTGGTCAAGAGAAAACTGCATTTCTTGTGGCTTTGGAGGTTGTTGCGAGATTGGTGCTGATAGCCCTTGGTGAAATAGAGCTAGGTGGTACAGACGGGAGAAGAAATGAACACCTTTAGAAGGTTACAGTTTTTTTAGCCTTCAACAAAATAAACACACACAAAGTGATTCTTTGTGAAGATGGTTGATTAAAGGATTTATCAATTCTGTTTTGTCTGTTGATGCTATATATATTCAAGTGAAGCGGAAAAGAGAAGGTAATAACCATTAACATTTATCATGAGTTGTCCTCATAGCTCTTACAATCCATGAATCCATGTTGAAATGAAATGTAGTTAGCTATGTACTCATTCAGGGTTGTTTTTTTTTTTTTTTTTTTTTTAAGAAACATAAATTTTGTTAATAGGATTAAGTACAAAGGGGTGAGGATTAAGCAGATTTGTGGATTGGATCACGTTGCCATCTGTAGGGAGTGCGGGAGGCATCCTAGTTATGTGGGATAGTAAACATGTAGAGGTGGTGGATAACCTAGTTAGTGAATTTACGGTGTCAATCAAGATTAGAAAAGAGAATGAAACAGAATGGTGGTTCTCATCAGTTTATGGGCCGAACAATCCAAGCTTAAGGAACAGGTTATGGGACGAGTTGTCTGGGCTTAATATAATCTGTGAGTCGAGATGGTGCATAGGGGGGGATTTCAATATAGTCAGGACGATGAACGAGAAAAATCCGTGCCGGAGAATAACTAATAGTATGGCCTGTTTCGACAGTTTGATCGCTGAGCTCGAACTGAGAGATCCAACGCCTAACAATGGGATATACACCTGGTCTAATAGGAGAATAAATCCCATATGTTGTCGGTTGGATCGATTCTTGTGCTCCAAAGATTGGATGGATTTGTTCCCACAATATACGCACGAAATATTGTGTAGAACAGTCTCAGACCATTCACCAATAATGCTAAATACCGAAGTGGTGAGGTGGGGCCCAATTCCTTTCAGGTTCGAGAATGCGTGGCTGCAACATAAGGAATTTTTAGGGCTATTCAAAACTTGGTGGGAAGAGGATCAGAGTCAAGGATGGGCAGGATACCGATTCATGAGGAAATTGGCTGGGACAAGGCAAAAAATCAGAACCTGGAATAAAGATGTGTTTCAGAACGTTGACAATACGAGGAAAATTCTGGAAAATAAAATCTTGGAGCTAGATAAGAGAGAGGGAGGGACAGAATGGGACGAGATTAGCTTTCAGGAGAGAAAAGCATGTAAGGCTGAATTGGAGGAAGTATGCTTCAGACAGGAGATCATGCTTAACCAAAAACTAAAAGCAAAATGGATCAGGGAGGGAGACGCAAATACCAGGTTCTTCCATACAATGTTGAACCACCGAAAGAAAAAGAAAGCAATCTCAAAACTTCAAGTAGAAAACGGTGAGATAATGACGGATGAAAATCAGATTGAAGTAGAGATTATCAATTTCTGCAAAAGTCTGTATACCAAGAGTGAAGAAGCTGGATGGGGAGTCGAGGGATTGGATTGGCAGCCTCTAGAAAGAGAAAAGACAAACATGCTTGAGAAGCCTTTTTCCGAAGAAGAAATTAAAAAAGCGATATTTATGTGTTAAGGGAACAAAGCTCCGGGCCCTGATGGCTTCTCTATGAAAATGTTCCAACAAGGATGGGAGATCCTGAAAAATGATATACTTAAAGTCTTTGAGGAATTCTTCGAAAATGGGATAGTTAATGCCATCACGAATGAGACCTACATCTGTTTGATTCCAAAAAAAGATGATGCTCTTACACTGAAGGAATTTCGTCCAATCAGCCTCACTACGAGCTTATACAAGATTATATCTAAAGTGTTGGCCAATCGGCTGAAAGATGTAATTGCTTCCACCGTGGATGATCATCAATCGACTTTCATAGAAGGAAGACAGATTCTCGATCCCATTCTCATAGCCAACGAAGTGGTGGAAGAATACAGATGCTCCGGGAAAGAGGGACTAGTGTTCAAAATAGACTTTGAAAAGGCATACGATCATGTCGAATGGAGCTTTTTGGACTTCGTTATGAGGAAGAAGGGATTTGGGGAAAGATGGAGGAAATGGATCCAAGGATGCCTCCAAACTGCTAATTTTTCAGTTCTAATTAATGGCAGGCCTAGAAGCAAGTTCAAGGCCACTAGGGGCTTAAGACAAGGTGATGCGCTCTCACCCTTTCTCTTTAACCTGGTGGTAGATGGAATGGGCAGACTCTTTGAACGAGCGAGAGTCTTGTCAGTGATCTCAGGTTTGGAAGTCGGTAAGGAAAATATTGAAATCACACACCTACAATATGCAGATGACACGATTATATTTCTCAAGGCTAATGAGGAAAACTTGAGGGGTATAACAAGAGTCCTCAAAGTTTTCAGTGGGATGTCGGGGTTGCGTATGAACGTCGAAAAAAGTGCGCTCATTGGAATCAATGTGGACCAGAACATAATTGATTGTTGGGCCTCGACAGTTGGATGCGCTAAGGAAGAATGGCCCATCAAATACTTGGGAGTACCACTAGGGGGCAATCCCTTAAAAGTTTCTTTCTGGGAACCGGTAATCACAAAGGTATCCAAGAAGCTAGCCAGTTGGAAGAAGAGTTTCCTCTCAAAAGGAGGTCGAATAACACTAATTCAGTCGGTGCTCGATGCAATCCCGACTTACTATTTATCCCTCTTTCGGATGCCTGTGGGAATAGCCAACATTATTGAGAAGAAGATGAGAGACTTTCTTTGGGAAGGTTTCGGTGATAACAAACGAACTCACCTAGTGGATTGGGAATCGATTATCAAGCCCAAAGATAAAGGGGGCTTGGGTGTGGGGAATCTAGTGCTAAGAAACAAAGCACTGTTGGGAAAATGGTGGTGGAGATACCCGAAGGAGAAGGAGGCCCTGTGGCATAAAGTGATCCGTAGCAAATATGGTGAACAGGAAAATAAATGGGATGCTGGTTTGGCTGAAAGAACCACCTTCAGATCTCCGTGGAAGTTTATCTCCAAGGTTTTCGGTATTTTCTCCGTTTCATTTCAGGCAAAGGTGGGTAAAGGAAATAGAGTGAGATTCTGGGAAGATGCTTGGGCCAAGGAACAACCTTTCTGCTTGCTTTATCCATCCTTGTATCGGAACTCTAAAATGCATTCTAAGCCAATTTCGGCTTTCTATTCGGTAGATACAAGAAATGGTTATTCCAATGAGATCTCATGGAATTTCCATTTTGGGAGGAATATTAAAGACACAGAAGTGGAAGATATGTGTAGCCTGATTGAAATATTAGACAATGTGTCTTTAGATCTGGATAAGGAAGATGATAGGATTTGGAACCTAGAACCACACGGCAACTTCTCTTGCAAATCCTTCTTCATGTCCTTCTTTCCGGAACCGAGTTGTAGGTATTTTAACCTGATCTGGAAAACTCCAAGCCCCAGAAAGGTCCAGTTCTTCTCTTGGCTGTTAATCAAGGATAGAGTTCTTACTAACGAGAAGGTGCAAAGGAGATTCCATACAATGTGCCTCTCCCCAAATTGGTGTGTTCTCTGTAAGCACGAATCTGAAACGTCGGACCATATTTTTGTGCATTGCCATTTCTCCTTATCACTGTGGAATAAATTATTAGCACTGTTAAAGGTTTCCTGGGCCATTCCACAAAACGTCGGAGGGGTTTTCCTTGGTAATTTGGGTTCTGGTATAAGCAAGAAAGCAAAATCTTTATGGAAGGTGATGTCTCATGCGTTGATCTGGTCCATATGGTTAGAACGTAATAGTAGAATCTTCGAAGACAGAGAAGAACAGATTGAGGAGTTGTGGGAGAAGGTAAAAGCAAGGACAGCTGTGTGGATTTTTGACCATAAGGACTTTAAAAGAAAGTTTTTGTCGGATCTACGCAGGGACATAAGCATAGCACTAGTGTAGGGTTCCAGTGTGTCATAAAGAAGCTAAAGAACTGTAATGTGCTCATACTGATGTAATTGTGGAGGGACATCTCATCCCTCCAATCTTTTTTGCAATAAAAGTATATGTTTCTTATCAAAAAAAAAAAAGGGGTGAGGAATCCCAATGGGAAATTTAGTTCAGTAAAGTTCGAAACTCTCTGTGGATGTATTGAGATTTACCATCTTTAAATGAGAATGATAAGCCCTTCTTGTTTAGTGAAAGAAATGGACATGCAATATTTAATTCTCTTAAAATACTTAAAAGATGCCTTTGTCATGAGCTCTTCATGCACCTGTCTTATGTAGGTGGATGCTGCTTTGACGCTTCTTTGCAAAATTATGTCGAGTGTAAGATCATAAACACTGTCTGTCATCTTTTTCAAGATGATTCTCTCTTGCCCCCCCTCCCTCCCTTTCTTATAGTTATTGAATGTCATCTAATTTATCATTTTAATATTAATGGACTAACTTTCATACCCCCCTTTCATTTTCAGGATACAAAAGATTCATATATTGTTTCTCCTGAGATATGGGACCTCCGGGTTTTCAAACGCTCACCTTCCACGTGAGTTGTTTACATTTGTGAATTAGCACATTTAATTGTATCATTCACGTTGCTTCATATGCTGCTAACTCGTTCTAATAAAAGTTGTTGCAACTCATACATATTCTTATCATCCTTGTTCTTTTACATGATGCTAACCGTTCATGGTGTAGCATGGTTTGTTGGTTTGCTACTTCGTTGCATTTACATTTCCTTCAAATTTTATTATTTGTGCCATAGGAAGGTTGTGATAAGCTCAATTGAGGCCCATGGTTCACTAGTATAACTCCGTGATGGACTAGATAAATTATTTTCTTGTCATCTTGTGTTTGTTTCATGGTTCAAGAATCTTTAACCTTCACAATCTTTTCATGCGCTTTAAGGTTTTCTTAAACTATCACAGGTTGCTGTGTTTCTAATAATTGTGCTCAGTCTTGAAATAGCACCTCAACACCTTCCAAGCAAAAGTAACCCATTCTGTGTGGTGTCTTTTCAAAAAAGTGCGTCTGATTTGTTAGGTTTTCAATTAGACCAACTATGCTTTACAATCTTATACATTTTTCTTTTCCCGTCTTCCCGATGTGTTATTAGGGGTTTATGTTGAATATTTTTGGGCACACTTATACATTCATAAATCACTGCAAGTTGGGTATTTAGGAAGTGCTAATTTAATGTTTTCAGAGCCTCTTTTATTTTGCATGTATTGAGTTGGATTTTGATTTCCTTTGAAAATTCAGAATGTTCGTCCTCGAGAACATTCCTTAATGCAAATTGCAACTATGTTATAATCAGATTCAGGTTGAGAGCATTATTATTACTTAAAAGTATGAGAACCTGGTGCAATGAAAAGCTGCACACTGGTTTTCTTGTAGAAACTGTCATTGGTTATGCATCCCATAGTGCAAGTTCTCTTGTTACTTTATGGATCCTGTTGTGCTGTTCTTGTACTCACTGTTTTTTTCCTGCTTTTTGGTGCATTGATATTTCAAATTTATTTTCTGTACTCCATTCTTCCCCTGAATATGCTGATTCCATTCACAGTTCTCACCATGTCTATGGTTTATTTAACTGTTGTG
>JAUEKW010062326.1:0-13145 GCA_032274785.1 Ajuga reptans
TAAACACACGCACCGCCTTGCATAATCATCCTAAGATATGAAGTAACAATTAAAAGCAATTTACACCAGATATTACGCAGACTGGTTTGCCCATAATTCTGAATTAATTTATTAAAAGCATAAGTATTTTCGGAGTGAAATCTGACTAAACCAAACACCACAGAGCAATATAAAAAAGAAAAGGTAAATTGATTATGGTGGGGAGAAAATAGTTGCAATGGGTATTGGGCCTGCAGTCCAAATATAAGAGAGAAAATAAAATTCCTAATAAACAATACGAGGTCTCATTTTTTCTTAGATACTCGATTAGCATTCCCTCGAAGTGCAAGATCATCTTTTACTTTCATCTTTCTCTCAACAATAACAAAATTAAACCTCTGAAACCTACATTATACCGTTTGAAACTAACAATACACGTTTATGTGTACTTTTGCAGGTCCTAATTCGGAGTTGACGCTCTCGGAGGCCATTGACAATATTGGGTGTGTTTTTCTTTGATTCTCGATAAACGGACTTTAAGGTATTGGACGACGTATCTATTGATCCTGAAATTGAGCCCTTGTATATGGGGTAAAATTATGGAAATATAAATTAAGTAGGAAACTTTAGGGCTGGAAATTGGCTGGAAATTAGTGGACTTTTAATGGTGATTGAAGATTACAATGGGTAAATTATTAATGGAAAGGTAAATTAAATAGCAAAATTTAGGGCTGAAAATTGGCTACAAATCAGTGGACTTTTAATGATGATTGAAGAATCACAATAAAATGTGGAAAATATTATAATTTTAGGAAATAATTAGACATAATTCGTCTACTTATAGACGAATTCGTTTTATTATATAGTAAGATTTTATGATCAATGAGCCCCTTTCACCCCAACCACATTAATATCAAATAAATTGTTTTTGTGTTATAGGTACCATGATTATAATTATAAGATGTTAAAGATAATAAGTGGAGTAGCTAAGTCGGGACACTATAACTTGTTTTATAGCTGACTTATTTCTTTAGCTCTTTTTAATCGTGTAATCTGTTGGCAGTGTGCTTTATTTGGCATGCATTCCTTGTCTTTCTTTTTTTTTTCTTTGTCAGCAAACATTTATAATTTTCAAGAAGTTGGAATATTTCGGAATTTAAATCGTTTTCATGTCACCAAAGAAAAATCGAAGATCCTTTTGTTTTTGGGTGGAAAACCGAATAATTGAGCCCCAATCCTTGAAAGTTGAAATCATCTACTCCCTTACTTGTGCTATTTTAATGTTTTTCCGCCTGAATATTTTTGTTTATTTGTTTAATTTGAGGCTTGAGAGAATAAATAGGAATTTATAGAAGAAAAAAAAAAAATTAATATTTTTTTTTCGAAAACAATAGAAATATCCATTCGCATGATCAATGGGTCAAATGGTTCACTTGGACTATCGAAATAATCCAAATAAAATCAAAAGCCCCATACGACAATTGCGAAAGGGTGTTGGCGTATCCAGGATTTAGAAATTAGGGGTACGAAATATAAATATTCGGTAAATAATTAAAAAAAAAACTTATAGATATAATTTAAATTGTTATGTGTTTTTTTTTAAGTTTTAGCGTAATATTTGGCCAGAAAAAAATATCAAAGGGAAAACGATTCAGACGAATATTAATTAACCAAATGAAAAAATTATTAATTATTGATCAACTAGATTTTTTTTACGCATTGATTAACTTGTTAATAATTGGTCAATAATGATATCAAATTTCAGCTACCACAAGTTATATATATATTTAATATACTTTACTATATAGTTTATATTTGAATTATTGATTAACTTGTTAATAATTGGTCAGTTATGATATCAAATCCCAGCTTTGACATGTGTAGATTAGATCCCGAATAGATATTTGGGGGTGCAACAACCTTAACCGCACAACCAACACCACATCTTGAAATATTTCTACTACATATATCTTAGATATTGTATCCGGTGTTTAAGGGTACAACTATACCCCTTGCATCACGCTAGATACGCCTCTGGTTGGGGTCGAGACTCTCCAAAAAAGAAGAAGTAACACTTATATAGAGGGGGGCAAAATATTTTCAGAAGAAAAACTTTGCCTAAAATTAAAGACAAAAACACACGATAATAGTTGATTTTGAATTTTGAGTTTTATGTTCAGCATCTCCTTTACAATGGGAGGACCGGTGACTTTTGCTTTATTCTTCTTTTTTATTTTTGCTTTCAATTCTGCAGAATGTAAAAGTGTAAGAGAACATCTGGAAATCCATTTTAATTGTGGCAAACTTTATATTTGCTTTTGAGGTGTCTGTTGGAATGGGAAATATTCTTTACTCGGAGGAACTTTAAGCTGTGTTTGCTATAGGCTGTGGGTGGTTGGGATACTGTTGGCTGAGGTGTTTAAATGGTTGGAAGTGGTTGGATAAATAAAAAAGGTGTGTTTGTTATATGAGTTGGAGGGTTGATTAATAATATTTAAATGAAATATGTGATTTGATGTGTATAAAAGGTTGTTGGTTGAGGAGAGAAAAATTGAATAATTGTGATGATTTGATGTGTGTAAGATGATGTTGATTGAGGAGAGAGATAGTAGTGATTGGGAAGGTTGACCCAATCTTCCCGAAACCAAACACGTATTGAGCTGGGCCAACAAAAAATGGTTGGCCCAGCCCATATCAAACACACTATAATATTTGCATTCATGTTCTTAGTTTGCACCTCAATTTGAGGAACGTTAAAATTTATGTATACTCGCTTCTTTGTTCAATTTTTTGTTCAATTTTACCCTTTATCTGTTTTCGCGCCTGCCCGAGCCACGAATTGATTGGAGGTCATAATTTATATTTTTTTTTCTGGTATGCGCTGATTGTATATAGCCATAAGGCGGTCATGCCGGATGGTGAGCGCAATGCTTGTATTACCGTGAGGTCGTAGATTCAAACACCGTGGCTTGGGAATTTATATATTTATTTTATCAATTAACTTCTTTATGTATTAATTAATAGTAATTAGTAAATAAATATTAATTAATAGTAATTAGTAAATAAATAGCTGAAATACTTGGAAAATTTCTACCACTTCTCTATTAGGAGTTAATTAATTGAATATTTTTTTTAGTTTTTTTAATGTTTATTTTTTTTTTATTTTTTGTTTCATTTTTATTTAAGGAACTAATAGCTAATCTATTCTTTAAATATATGGGATTATGATTAATTGTTAAAGGTCGTTTGAATTTAGCTATTCAGTTTTAGGGGTGATTCTATGCTACCCAGCACTACCTGCACTAGATAAATCAGAATATTTTATTAATATATTTATATTAAGAATATATTAATAAAATATTTTGATTTATCTAGTACAGACACTACCTGCAGGGGTACCCAAGAATTTCTCCAGTTTTAGATCTTGAGTTCACTAGCTCGTGGTTAAATATGCTGTCTAGACTTTTTGAAATTTTATTTAATGAAAAAACAAAGCGTGATGTACTAAAATTGAAGTTGAACACTAAAAATCTAAAATAAAACTTTTGACTTTTGAGTACAACAAAATCTACTATAGCTACTAGCTAGCACATAGTGAGGGAGGGAAACAACAACCATTTTTCTTGATTTTGTGCCGAACCTTACAACAGCCGACAATTATTAATACTCACTACCAGCTAGTCAATTCTTCGAACACTTCACGCGCATTTTGTCTCTTCTTCTCCGGCCCTTCTCCATCGTTTAAACGCACCCAAAACACACACTCACGATTATGCAAGGTAAAAAGCAAAACAACCAAAGCATACTTAAACCTCAAGACAAGCACCGGAGTTAACCCATTTTTTCCGTTTCCAGTTCTTGATTCCCCAAATCCACAAACAGGGAATCAGTATATTTAGTTATAAACGAAGTAACTACAGCTCCGACCCACGTGAAGCTTCGTCATCGTGCTGTCTTTGCTCCCCACGTGAGACCACCATATTTAATCCCCTCTCAAGAAACTCCGATAATTTCAAAGTTGCAGATAACCTGTTTGATGAAATGTCGGTTTCTTGTGGGGTGGAATGCATGCTGGTTCTGGGGTGCATGCGCTGGGCGTGGAAGCGCTGCACCTACATCGGTTTCGACGACAGCGACACGTGGCCCATCGCCACCGGCGAGGAATTCGTACCTATTCCTCGCGTTTGCCGCATCATTTTAGCAGTATACGAGCCTAACCTCCGCTGCCCCAAATACTCCCCTGCCGGCGGCTACCGCCTGAACCCCGACTGGGTAATCAAGCGCGTCAACTACGAGCAAACCCAGGGCCGCGCTCCGCCTTACATAATCTACCTGGACCATGATAATCGCGAGATAGTACTAGCAATTCGCGGCTTAAATTTGGCGAAAGAGAGCGACTATAAGATGCTGCTCGATAACCGGCTGGGTATGCAGATGTTTGATGGGGGATATGTTCATCATGGGCTGTTGAAATCTGCGATTTGGGTTTTGAATGCTGAATCGGAGACTTTGACAAGATTGTGGGAGGAGAATGGGAGGGATTACAAGATGGTCTTCGCGGGGCATTCTCTGGGATCAGGTGTTGCAGCTCTGCTTGGTGTTATTGTCGCCAATCATGGGAACAAATTGGGGGGAGTTCCAAGGAGTTTGCTGCGGTGTTATGCGGTGGCTCCGGCACGGTGTATGTCGCTAAACTTGGCGGTTAAGTACGCTGATATTATACATTCCGTTGTGCTACAGGTGAGTGATTTTAGTACACCTTCGCCTTTAATCTCGATGTGATTAGGTTGATTGATTAATAGTTTATAAATTGATTTTGAGAAGTTGGTAGTGATTAATTTGGATATGATCTGTATTGAGCTTCATTGTATTTGTTTTTCTCTGGTTTTGGATATTTTTAATGCTCGTCTCACTGCATCTGTTAAGGACCTTCCTCTGTGAATACTTCTATTTGCACTTCTTTAGGCAGGTGGGCTTGTTCACCTCACTATATTACCTAGTAGGAGGACATAGAGAAAAGGTTAACTATATCCTGCAGTATTTCAGATGGTAAAATTCTGAATTGCGCAGACGAAAAAAGTCTATATGACAATCGTGAAGATCTTGATAGCAATCAATCACTAAGGTATAAAGTTCGTTTCTTTATGGCCGCAGGCACTTTGTTTATTGCTTAAAAGGGCATTTGGTTAGGTTAGTGTTCAATGCATCAGTATAGTATGAATTCTGTAGGATGCAAACATTGAGTAATCACTTAGGCCTGTATTCAGTGGATATGGCATGCTTGTAGAAAACTATTACCAAGTCGATGTTTACTAAAGGTCTGGCAACCTCAAGGAACAGCACCACTTCGCAAATGCATCTTCCATTTGTTGCAGCTGGAAAACTTTTTAATAGATTTGCATCTGCCAATGAAGTTTTCTGCATAATCTTGGAATAGATGATTCCTGCATTATTCCTTCTGTTCATTCTGCTTCAATTCCTATCGTTAATGCCTATTTCTCCCTTCCTCGAGCAGTATAGGATCATCCAGGGAACAAATGAGCTAAGTAGAAGGGTCCGTCCTGCCATAAGTTTACACATAAATTTGGATTTTTTGTATGTCAGCAGAGTTGGTTTAAATTTTAAACGATGATGTTGTCCAATCACATGACATTCATGTAAAATTGACCAATTATTTTACTTTGTGCTGCGTGAGACAATTGGAAGATACAAAGAACCCGTATAATAAGATAAACTCAAGCTCAAGTACGTCCAATCTAGTACTCTGGTTATAAAATGTGGGGAATCAAATGAAATAGGAAAATAATCAAGAAACGCATATCATGCTATTCACTTACAACTAGATCCCTGATCCAGATGCAGGGCCCTGTATATTTGCATCTTTCTGATGTAATATTTAATGTTTAAGAAACGGTCGCTTGGATTTATCCATAGTTTATTTCTTTAGTTTATTTCTTATCCCGAGAATCATATTTTGTAATTGTCATTTTAACTACAAATATAATTCTTTTTTATTTAAATGAAACATCTTCTATTTATATTCAGTATGTTCTATATATTGTCATTTATTCTCCTTCAAGGACAAGACATACTTGGTTTGACCTTCCCTATTTCCCCGCATTAGCGGATCCACATAAGACTGGGTATGGCGGTATGCACTTGCATACCCTCGTTTTGTTATAATAGTGTGTATGCATAATTTAATATATTATAAAATAGTGTGTGATATATATATATATATATATATATATATATATATATATATATTTATTATATTAAATAGCCTAGCTTTTAACTATAGTATCCCCCCCCCCCCCACAAATGAAACTCAGTTAGTTCTATAAACATATGTTCTGAAAAATAAATAAATATGATATTTGAATCACTTTGAAAGTATAAAAACCTGAAGAAAGTAACAGATTTATTACTACAAACGAATTTTTACTTGTTATTTCTCCTTTGGAACAATTTGTATATTGCATGTTTCTTAGAACTCCAATATTTCTATACTACTTTTATGTTGTGTTTTTTAACAATTTTTTGTCATTTTAAATTATATGATTTTGAATTTTGTTCCATAAATTTCCTCCTATTGTTGTGCATACTCAGTGGACTCCCACTACTGTTTCCCCATGAATCCTACGTTGGAACAATAGGACAGAATTGTAACATCTTCCATCCAGTGTTGTGTGGCATATTATGAAAATAGCTGGTGTCTAATTGTTTCCTCATATTCACATTTGTCAGGATGATTTCTTGCCAAGAACGACAACCCCATTGGAAGATATTTTCAAGTCTGTCTTCTGGTTAGTGGTTAATAGTGTGAAGCCGTTAATGTCATGGTTCTTATAGTTTTTTACCTCGTAAAGGAGTGAACTTTTACCATCATTTAAACCAGGCCATAATACTTTGGACAGTTTGCCATGCTTAATGTTCCTCATATGCCTGAGGGATACATTCATGCCTGAAGGCCGGAAGCTCAGAGATCCTAGACGGCTGTATGCTCCTGGTCGGATTTATCATATAGTGGAAAGAAAGTTCTGCAGGTAATTTGCAGTAGTACTATTTTAAACTATTATTTATCTACCATGTTGAAATCCACATCATGTTGATTTTCTTTAATGACTTGATAAGGATTGCACAAATTAACCTCTTGGACTGATGAGATGAGCAACAAACAAAAAACATTGTATTTTGACCTAGTTTACAAATAAGATTATATGCTTGCACTTATTACCTGAGAAAAGGTAACGGTTTATCTGAAACCAAAACCCTGCTTGGAATTGCAGATGTGGAAGGTATCCTCCAGAGGTTAGAACTGCTATTCCTGTGGATGGAAGATTCGAGCATATTGTCTTATCAAGCCATGCAACCTCTGATCATGCTATCGTCTGGATCCAGAGAGAGGCAGAGAAGGCCTTGGAAGTAAGTATAAGCCTGCTTTGGAGCTCTTCTCCTTTTTCTTTTGATTTGTGGTTCGACGGTGTTGCCCGAAGGTCATCATATGTTTCAAGTAATTCGAACATTAACACTTTACAATTATCTTAAATGACTAAGAGAAGTTTATCGCTATGCAGAACTTAAAGGATCAGAATACGGAGACCATCATGACTCCACCAAAAGTACAGAAACTTGATAGGAAGATAACATTAGAAAAAGAACACAAGGATGCACTGGAAAGAGCTGTCACTTTGAACATACCTCACGCCGTACCATCTGGTGAAGAATCATCTTCCTGCACAACAGAAGAGGGATCATCTTCAGGGGACAAAAGTCTGGAAACTTGTAAGGATGACACTGAAAATTCCTCAGAAAAAGAGAATTCTTTCAGTAAAAATGGCAAGACCAACTGGAATGATGTAGTCGAGAAGCTTTTCAAGAGAGACGGATCTGGACAAATGCTATTGAAACGAGATGTCTCTGAGTCAATTACAGACACGTGCTCCTAGCTCGCGCCTATGCAGATTTAAAAATTTATGTTTCTTGCTAGTTTTCTCCATGATTCTTTTTGTGCACAAGGCTGCTTACATATTACTATGTATATGGTCCTTTAACTGTTGTATTGCACATTAGCATGCAAAGTGTTGTGAAAACATACCTATCTTCAAATGTAAGGGCATTTACTTTAGACTGGTGTTGCAAAACTACATTGTTTTTTGCTTCGAAATTTCAATCGAACAGAAACGTTTCCCAAAAGATGATTTGGATTACTATGAGTTCATAAATCAAATCACTACAATCTAGAAAGCTTTTCCAGACTTTCAAGAACCGTATGCAGCTCGACAACTTGTGGATCAACTTCATTACTAGCAATAAACTCATACACTGCATCTTTGATCTGAATCCAGCTTCTACCAGGTGGTTTATCCTGCTGCATTCTTCCTCTCATTTCTTTCCGTATCTCTATAACTTTACTCCATTCGTTCTCATTCGCATACATATTAGATACGAGTACCGGTGCGCCTCCTTTCTCTTTCAATAACTCAATCTTTCTCAAAACAGCTTTGCCAAACTCCAACTCACTGTAGACCCTACAGCTGCTTAACAAAGATCCTAATACAGACAGATTAGGCTCCATTGGCAAATTCTCAACGATTCTGTAAGCTCGTTCGATCATCCCAGCCCTTCCCAAGAGGTCAACAATGCATCCATAGTGGCGAAGATCAGGCTGGATCCTGTATTTATTGCTCATCGATTCAAAAATGGATAAACCTTCTTCGACCAGTCCAGAATGAGCGCATGCTGAAAGAACAGATACAATAGTTACTGCATCAGGTACCAGCCGGTGAACCTGCTCCATTTCAACGAACATTTTGAGAGCATCCAGTCCTCTCCCATGCATACCGTATGTTGAGATAATTGCTGTCCATGTATACAGGTCCTTTTTAGAGTTCGGAATGCCGTTAAAAACTTGGACTACATAGCATAAATCTCCACATTTTGCGTAGGCATCAATTAGAGAATTGACTATCGAGACGTCAAGTTCAAGCAATCCCGTCTTGTGTAGAAAAGAATGTATGCATTTAGTGAGGACTATAGATCCTAGGCCACCACAGGCAGAGATTGTAGAGATGATAGTAACAGCATTAGGCTGCGGTTGAGAAACATCAGCTACCAATCTTTTGAAAACTTGAAGTGCTTTGTTGTAATTAGATTGGGAGACAAGCCCAGATATTAAGCTTGTCCATGTGACGATATCTTTCTCAGACATTTCGTCGAACACTGACCATGCATGGATAGCAGAATCCCGGGCTAAATAAGCACTGACGAGGGAGTTCTGCACAAACAAATTATGATCATAACCTAGTCTGATAACGTGACAATGAATTTGTTCGACAAAACCCAGATCGAAACTAGCCCCACAGGCCTGGAGTAAGAATGGGAATGTGTATCTATCAGGAAAGATTTCTTCCCTTAACATGTTCATGTAATAATATACTGCAAGCTTAGGATTTACTCCTGCAAAGAATCTGATCATCGTATTCCAAGAAAAAATGTTGGGCTTCTCAATTACGTTAAAAATCCGAACCCCGAAGTCGGAGTTTTGCACTCCATCGCCTCCTTCCAATTCAACCAAACTCAAATACAGGAAGCGGCTTATGATGAACGGGTTCCGATGAAGACCCGAAACAAAAACGTAACAGAGAAGCTGTTTGAGATGATGCAGTGTTTTGATGCGTTCTTGTTCGATGATTTGTAATCTGGGGTGTCTTTGAAACAATTGGTTATGGTGAACCCAGTGGGAAGAAATAGTTTTGGACGAAAATTTGATTCGTGTGCGAAGGTTTGACGGCAGCAGCAATGGTTCGCGAAAATGCTGGAGAAAACTTATTCTTCTTTGGAGACAGAAATTTTTGAATATCATTCCAAAAGTTTGAAGTGAAGAGTGAACAATGGTACCGCAACACCAAGAAGATGAGTCGCCGAAAAGAGACAACAATGGCGACATTCAACAGGGGGCGATTTGTTTAGAGGCTCCTTCGCACCATGATAGGATCGAACACATCTGAAGCTGTACGAAAAGACATGGCTCAATGCTCCAAAATCTGAAGAATATTCATTCGGTGAAATTGCTTACGGAACTCCAATGTAAAAGGCTCGTTGGTATGGGATTTTCTGATGCAGCTGATAAATGTGTACCAATTTTGTGGTGGTTTATTGTGGACCACTTTGTTAACCAAAAGATTGTTTAGGGTTTCGCAGTCATTTCCGACAATGAATAGACCGACAAATTCGTGATAATTTGAGATAAATGTGATAATTTGAGATAATTCTTAATGATTAAATTGACATTCTAGGATCATTTTTTGGTTATCTTGATAGGTATTCCTAAATTTCTAAGTTGGTTCTGTTTGTGTATTAGATTTACTCTTCAACTCATGTTTTGTCCCGTCAAACCAGATTGACAAACTACATATATCGTGTACAAAATTATCATTATAATGTGTTTTTTTTCTTTTTTATTGATGAAAATTCACTCAACCATTGGGGGATGTTTATTCTAGACTCGACCATCTAGGGATGCGTCCAGCAATAACAATTTTAGTTCTAGACAGTGGGTGGATGTGTTGTGTGTGAATGTAACAGAGAGACAAAGAAGAGAGATAGACACACATACACTGCACCGTACAGTTATAATGCTGAATCCATATCCCAATCTAGTAAGTTAGGAGAGAATCCGAACTACAAAGTCTAGGCCATCTAAATTTTGGTTTAATTGTTTATTTGTTGCTGTTTGGTTTACGTTAAGTTAAGTAGATAGTGATAGGAACGGATGATGCTCACCAATCCTGAATACACTCATCGAAATATTGACAATTAAATAATCATTTAATACCGTCATAAACCATTGACTCCAATGTTTAGTTGGAACTAAAGCCTACTGTAAAACTATTGACTGGAGTAAAGTTACTAAAAAACATAGTTAAGAATTGTAAAAAAATATATTAAGTCCCCCTATCAACTATTAAAAACAAACACATGCTAGGATTTAAACCCTTCAACAGATTTGGGCTCAAAACCAAACAAACACACCTACAGTATGACTGTGTTTGGTTGGGACTGAAGGGTGCTGAAGCACTGTTAGCTGAGACAAACCTGCTGAGGAAAGTAGCTGAGGGCTGTTGAAAATGTGTGTTAAGCTGAGATTTGAGTCTACCCACAAACACATACTGAGGTTTGAGTCTGCCCGCAAACAAGCTGCCAGCAAACACAAACAAATACAGCCTATATCTATTCCACATAAATATCTCATCACATTTAATTTCATAAGAAACAAGCCCATGATCTACAGCAACATCCAACATCTGTAACGAAATACAAAGCTAAACAAAAACAAGATCATAAACAGAAACTAGTATTCATTAATTAAGCAAAGTACATCTAAATTTACATCAAAGCTACCACTAACACACTACCAAACAAACACCACTCAACAACAAACATAAATTGAACAACAGAAAAGCATTTAAAAGTCAAACAACGACCAGTCAATTAAACTAGCTAGCAACAATGTCTTTCAAGCCTCCACAGCATTCTGCAGAGCCTGTGGCTGCACCTTCCTCGGCCTTCCCCTCGGCCTTCCGGTCTTGGAAATGCTCGGAGGTGCAGCCGCAGTTTTCGGCTTCTTTGAAGCCGGTGATGCATTTGGGTCCTTTTTGGGCCTGCCCCGGCCCCGAGAAGGGCCGGGCACAGCAACCGGGACCGTCGCCTCAGCCTGAGGATCCTTCGGCTTTGGAGGGCGGCCTCGGCCCCTCTTTACAGGAGGGTCTGGGCCGGGTTTGAGGTAGTTGTTCTTGATGAACAGAAGCTCCCCACTTTCCTGCATTTTGTTGAGGTGTGTGGTCAGCGAATCATAATGCCCAGCTGGCATTTCTCCGTACTTGGATTCCATGTACCTTGCGATCGCTGACTTGTTTGCCCCCTCTGCTTGTTTCAGTGCTTCTATTGCTTCCATAATCATCTGAAGGACAAAAAAGACTTCATTTTTAGAGGGAAAGTTTATTTTTTTCTGAAGAATTACTCATCTACACTTACTCTGAAACTAAAATTTTACAAAATTAGGAAAGATCCAAGATTTGTTCCATAATTGAAGGGTAAAATAAAAAGTTACCTAATTACAGCCACAAATTCTTGAAAAATTACTAGAATTTCGGGGGGAAATACATATAAATACTTTTTGCTATTAACTCACATATGCGAAGAGGGTTTTATATACACAAAGGAAAGATTGAAATCCTACAAAATCGTTCTTGAACACAAACAAGATAAACCCTAAACCTACAACGACAAATCATATACGAGCAAAAAATAAAAATGGAAAATTGAAGTACACAACATGCAAATCAAAATGATAGTTAAGACTTAAGAAACAAAGATTTGGTTGTTTGATGTTTTACCTGAGGGTATGGAAGGGGTGGGGAGGGTTTGCCGAGCTCTTCAGTCGCCATGGAAGCTTAAATTTCAGATTAGAGTTTAGGAAGAGAAAAAGTAGAAAAGCGGAAGACAGTGAGAGAAAAAAAGTGGAACCCCACAGGAAGGGAACTTGGGAAGAGAGAGAGAGAGAGAGAGCTTATCGACATTGTAAGCCAGTGCCTGCTCGAATAAATGTGAAAAAAAATGAGATAGACGGCTGAGATTTTCATGATCGAACGGATGAAAACTAGTGAGATTTGCAGATTCGCGGATCGATGACATGGCAATGCTCAGGTCTCGTGGGGCTGCCCTTTTTTGCTCACCCACTACAGTTATTGATTGCTGTCCTAAAGAAGATGTGAGTTTTTCAACTTCCATTTAATTATTTTTTCCCTTTTTATTATTTTGATGCCGGCCTGAAAATAAATAATAATTAAATGAATTTAGTTCGAATCCAATAAAATATAGAAAATGCTCATCTCTACCCTATCTCAACCTGGGTGGCAAAACTTGACACGACCTGATAGCACGACACAAACCTGCACGATAATTTTGAGTTTAGGCTGAGGTCTATCGGGTTCAAGTCGTTATCGGGTCAACCCGATAAGACACGATAAGTTTCGGGTCATATCGGGCTAACACGATAAAATTCGATAACGGCCTAATAGTTTTTTTATTTAAAATATATTATTATTTATTAGTGATAATTTATTTGGAAATGTTGAAATGGTTGATTTAGTGGAATAAATTTA
>JAUEKW010062657.1:0-13138 GCA_032274785.1 Ajuga reptans
AAAGCAAGCATAAAAGGTGGGTAACCGGGCTATCTGTAAGTATGTGACTTTTGTTATACTATTGGATCTGTATGTGATAGGTATGTTTGCCTTCGGGCTTATAATTAATATAACTTTTGAGTCGTAAGATTGGCTCTTGAGTGATCTGCAGATCTTAATAATATGGCTTCTGAGTCGTAAGATGGGCTCCTAAGTCAAAGGTATATTTATTATGATGCATATTCATTTGGTATAACTGCTTACAGGGTTCCTACTGGGTTTATACCCATGCCCTTTAATTACAATTTTTAGGTTAGCTGAGCGGAGTGGAGGGACTGTTGCTGCAAAGGTCACCCGGATCTTTTCTTTATCTATAAGCTAAAGTTAATGGTTTTATCTCAGTTATGTATAATTAAACTTTTGGGTCATAAATCTGGGAGTCCTTTTGTCACTACTAAGTTTAGAAACTTTAGACCCGCTGATGTATATATACTCTTGTGTCGTACTTTGTTGTCAATAAACTTCTATTTTAAGTTGATAAAATATTTACCTCACGCTTTCGTATTTAATCTAATTTATTATTTAAAAATAAAGTTATTAAGTAACTCTCCGATCCTGACTCAAGGGGATTGGGGCGTTACAACTATCCTATATGCTGCATTGTTGAAATATTTATAATTTCCTTAATGTAATTTATATCCAGGTTATAGAGAATGACCATGTACAGAAAATGGGGAAACCACATCTCCTTCACTGCAATATTATGCATATTGCATGAATACTTTACTACTACAATACCCATTACACATATTAAAATTGCCATCCCTAATGATTGTTTGAAAATACTTGCATTGGTTTGATGTACTTGTGTTAGAATTCTTGATACAGATTTCAGAAATGCACATGATTGATAATTAACAATTAGAATATTTTGTTGACCCCTTCCTTGTAGTTGGTTATCTGCAATTTCTGTGTCCATATGTGCTTCTCGGGTGAATATAAGTTTGGTCATACAAGATTTATATTGCTTTTAGTCGATACACAATGATCTTGTTTTTCTTACTTGTGTGGTAAATAATAAAGTTGTGAAGAAAGCAAGACATGCTTTCTATCTTTCATTCTTCTGATTAAACAACATAATGTGATTCTAAAACTCATTTGAATAGGCCTTAAAACTAAATGAACGAAATCACACACACACTCTCTCTAGTTTACAATGTGTTGATTCATCATCTATACATGTATTTGGGTTGGAGAATGATGACTTTAATAATGTTGTGAACTAGTTTGCATTTAAATATTTTATTTAAACCTAAATACCAACTTTTATTTTTCCAAATGCGACATATTTATTTATTTATTTTTACATCTATGTAGTCAATGGTAAAGAAGCAGGAAGCATCGAGAGAAAAATCTGGAATGAAGACGCGTCTGATGAGATATTATATTTGAAATGGCCTTATATTTTTGAAGAGCTTTGGTTTGATTGCCAGAATATTTATATCACTTCATGCTTTTTTGCTTTATTGAACAAGGGAAGATGGAAACTACTTTAATAAACTCATCAATCTTATGTAAATATTCCATGTCATGTGCATGGAAACATTGAGATTATAACAGACTTGTACTTTTGGGCTATCTTGCTCGTGTTGATTTATTAAGTTTCTTGGAGGCACTGTAAATTTCTTACAAAGTTTTTTCCATGAAAGCTAATTACTGATTTAATAATGGATAGCCACAGTTGTAAAAACCAATATAGACAACGGATAAAAATTGTTATTAAAACAATATCCAACAACATGTTTTATCCGTTATACAAAGTGTTGTTGTTTTAAGATCATATGATGATTTTTTATTATCAAACAACGGATTAGAGTTGTTGTCATCAACTGTTACAAAACTAACAACGGATTAAAATTATTGTTAAATCAATATCAAAAAATAATTTTTACGTGTTGTGTAAACTGTTGTCGTCTCGAAAACATACAATGGTTTTAAATTGTTGTTAACGGGGTACTTTTAACAACACCGCTATAAAATTTGTTGTCTATTGGCGAATTTCTTGTAGTGAACATCAATTTTTAAGAAACGTTTATCTTAAAAGATAATGAATATCACTTTTATCTATCACATTTGACTAAACACATAATAATTTTCTAAGTTTTGCCAAATAAATCAGGATATCAAGATATAAGTAATTAAATTTGTCTAAATTTATAGTAGTTTTAGTAATTAGATCTAACAATACACATTAATTTCATATATATCCAAAAAAAATGATAATCCCTTAAAAAATTGACAATATAATATTTTTTGTTTTCAGTTTTTATACATCTCTTTTGAAGACTAACAAGGGCAAAGAACGAAAAAAATTAGTAACTTCTCTACATGTCTATTTCTATATTTCTACAAAGAAAGAGGAAACCCCCAAAAGTAGAAAAAACCCGGTACTTTTTAGTTTATATATCTAGAAACTATTTTTAAAATTTTACTTAATAAGAAAATAAAGAACGAACTAAAACTCTACTATGTAATAAAGGAAAATTGTACCAATATAGAAACTGGAATATATTTTTCACCTATGAATCATTCTATTATTGGGAATATTGAGAATAACGTTATACAGCACGTGTAAACACACACTTATGAATTGGATGTGCATTACACATGCGTTAGAGGAAGCGCATAATAGATTGAGGAAGAGCTGGCAGTCGTGCTTTGTCGGTAGTTTATAATTGACAACATTTTATGGCGATCTTTAGTTTGACATTCAGATGGCACATATTAAAATAAAATATTAGATTAAAGACAAGTAACTTTTGTTGGTTGACTAGTAAAGTAAAATATGAATGTTTATTGTGGGTTAAAATATTTTATATTGAGTTTGCACTACAGATAAAAAATAAGCGTTTGGTTGACATAAATTCTTAATAATATTAGAATTTAGTGTTATTAGCACTTGCTCAAAGGTTTAGAAAGCTTCTTGAACGTTATATTTGAAAAATAAAAATCAGATACGTTGGATAAATATGAACATTTATCTCAAAAGTATGCATGACCACCATTTCAAGATGCTAGCTATATTCATACCTTGAGGAAAATAAATATAAATATTTCATAACTTACTCATATTTATATATTTTTAATAATTTTTTATTGTCATTTTCCTTTATTAACAAACATATAATTTTTCATCACTTATTATATATTGATTGTAATATTTTATTATATTATAACTATATAATTATATAAATTCCTATTATCTATTCATGTTACATTTACAAGTTGTGCATTGCACGGGGATATAGAATACTAGTTTGTGTAATTGTGTGAATATTTGAATATATGTGTATATATGAAGATGATATGTGATATCAATTTTAACACTTTTTGTAGTTGTACAATATATAAAATATGTTGTATGACTATTTTATAGGTTGTAGTATCTTATGATTGTACGATCGATCCAATTTTACAAATTGTTCATCGATTCTACTTAAAATCACAAGTTTGACAACCTTTAGTATAATACCGTATCATACAGTTTACTTCAACCAAAATTTCTGTATGCTGGAACCTATTGGCATACAGCTTGAAATTAACTTATATAACATTTACTACAGGATAAAAAATCCAGTATTTTAGAAAACTAGAATTGCACATCGTGCGATGCACGATTTGTAAATATAATCGTAAGTATATATTAAAAATTGATACATTTATGTAGTTATAATGTAATAAAATATTAAATAAAAATAAAAATATAATAAAAGATGTAATAATATATATTTTTTTAAACTCAAATTATATGTTTGTTAATAAAATAAAAGGCATCTAACAGAGTATTTTTAAATACATAAATATGAATAAATAATGGAGTATCCATTTTCACTAGGGTGTGAATATCTTTATTATCCTTGCACAAAAGGCCATTCTAATCTTCTTGTATGGCTCAAATTTTCTCAAGTGTTCCTCAAATTAATTTTTGGAATAGCTTCACAATTTTGTTATATATAAAATTTTATTTAAATATCAAAATATATCAAAACTAACCCAATAAAGATATTTTACATCAAAACATTAATATAAGTACTATTTCAGAGTATACATCCATAGTTATATATATATATATATATATGTATATATATATATATATTTTTTTTGGCAGACTTAGCTCACCACACGCAAACACGCACAAAACTATTTTTTCAGTTTTCTACAAAAATGATAAAGTTTCCACTCGAGGAAACAAAAAGGGCGGAAAACTTCCTCTTATAGAGGGTTCCGTTTCATCATATAGTAAGATTATTTGATAATTGTGCGGAAACGTTTGGCCGAGATATCAATCGATTTGTCCCAAAATTTGTACTGATTAGCCGAAGATTTTATAACATAAGGAAAAGTTTGGCCGAGATATCAATCGATTAGCTGAAAATTTTACACTAATTAGCTGAAGAATTTGTTTGGCCGAGATATAATCGATTTGCCAAAAAATTTGTACTGATTAGCGGAAGATTTTGTAACAGGTTATCAAGAATTTTGTGGTTAGCTTGTAAATAAAATTTTGGGAGAATGTCAAAGATTTTGTAACTAATTAGCAAGAATTTTGGGAGAATATCTCCATGAGTGTAGCTAATATATGATTGGAGAGTTCTTGACTTATTCGGAGTAAAATTAAGCAGGTGACATGATCTTATCATACATCTAGGCAATTTTTACCATAAATCTAGGTGAATTTTACCATAAATGTAGCCCCTTGATCTTACCAAACATTTATAACCAAAGTTGCTAGAATAATTATGGAGCATTAAACTAAAATTGTTATTTCTAGATTAAGTAACTGCATTTAGGCGGGAAAATACTGAAATTGCTATTTATAGAGGTTCCATTATATTATAAGTAAGATACCAAAACACTAATGTGGTTCTTATCCCAAAATTGCGAGAATCCAACATCCTTGGCAGATCTTAGAAGAATCTCATTGTGCAATGTGGTGTATAGATTGGTCGTAAAGGTGCTTACGAATAGAATGAAGAGAGTTCTACCGCCACTGATTGATCAAGCACAGTCCGCTTTTATGTCAGGCAGATCTATTATGGACAGTGTTTTGGTTGCTTTTGAAATTATCCATCACATGAAGTGAAAAAATAGAGGAAAACGGGAGAGATTGCTCTCAAGATTGACATTAGTAAAGCATATGATCGCATGGATTGGTGATTTCTCAAACAGATTCTGCTAAAGCTGGGGTTTAATGTGGTTCGGGTGGACATTATTATGATGTGTGTTACTTCTGTGTCGTATTTGGTAATTATCAATGATTCAGTGGTTCGACCAAATGTGCCGAGTCGAGGCCTTATGCAAGGGTGTCTGCTTTCACCCTAGCTTTTATTTTGTGCTCGGAATGGTTTAGTAGGGGTACCCTACATGGTAGTAAGATTTTTCGAGGAGCTCTAATTATTACTCATCTTTTGTTTGCCGATGATAGCTTCTTGTTTCTTCGAGCTAATCTGGCAGAGCTACATACAATGAAGAATCTGTTGGGAATATATGAAACGACATCTAGTCAAGCAATTAATTTTGGGAAGTCTGGAATCATTTTTAGTCCAAATATCTCTAGGGATAATATAGCGTTGTCATGTCAGATTTTGGGAGTGTCAAATCCTCTTAATATGGGTCGATATTCAGGGTTGCCTAGCCTCTTTAGGAGGAAGAATAAGAAGTTTGTGTTTAGCTACCTACGTGATGGTCTTTGGAAGAGAATTCAAACCTGGAGAGGGAAACCCATTTCAAAGGCCGGAAAGGAAGTGCTCATCAAAGTTGCTGATCAATCTATTCCTACATATTGTATGAGTTCTTTTTTACTTCTAGTGACTTTTGCCGAGGAGTTGGAAAAAATGATTAACTCATTCTGGTTGGAAACGAAGAAAGACGAAAGTAGGAGTATTAACTGGATGAAGTGGGAGAGGCTACGTGTGAGAAACGAAAATAGTGGCTTGGGATATAGAAACTTTCACCTTTTTAATCTAGCAATGCTTGACAAGCAAGGTTGGAAGCTTCTTCCTGACCCAGATGAACTAGTTTGCAAATTACTCAAAGCTAAATATTTTCAAGAAGGAAGTTTTCTTAATGCCAAACTCGGGTACAATCCAAGTTTCACTTGGCGTAGCATTTGGAGCTCGCAGGTTATTCTAGCTAGAAGGACGAGATGGAAAGTGGGAAATGGATGCAAGATTAAGGTTTGGGGGGACCCGTGGATCCGAGATGATATGAATATTTTCCCTGAAACTCCACCAAGACCGTTGTTTGAGAACATTAACGTACATGATTGTTGTTGGAAACTTTCACGTGTGTTGCAGCATCACAACAATTAATACAACAAAGTACAGAGGAAGTTAAAAGTGATCTTGCAACTATAGTAATACATGTTAGAAAATAACAATGATATTCTATTTAATATCACAAAATTATCCGAAACAAATGTCTTGGGAGGTGTTGAGACACTACAGAAGACACTTTCATAATTCCTTCAAAACATCGAGTGATAGATGTTTCAGAAGTATTTTGAGAACTTCATGTGGCATTCTTCAAGCATTTATGACATAGACCTGAAACACAACTAGCCAATGTGTTAGAACATATTATTCACCACCTTTATATGACACCTACATAATTTTCATTATGATAGAAAAATGGTGGATGCATCGTTGAGTCGAGGCGAGTGATACACTCTTTCCTCAAGACAAAATTTCCCCACACACGGTGCTGACGGAATACGGTGAACTGCCTCCAAGATACAACGACCCGGTGAATTCAGAATAGTAGCACTCCAAATTCTGAATTCCAGCGAACGATCTAGTGCCCCGGACTTTACACACATATAAATTCATGATTATGACTATGTATCTATCTCTCTTATTTCCGTAATTCTATCTCTATCTTAATTCTTATGCATAATGCAAATGTCTATCCTATTTATAAGCATTCCAATTAGTGGGGGTACTAATTGCAAAATAATTACAACATAAGTGCAACATAATGGCCATAATTAATGAAAGCGTAACTGTCAAGTGTCCCTTGGCTTTTCATTCCCCCACAATGAATGTGGCTTTAATGTACGGCTGTTACTTGACATTAATTCAGCCGTTACATATCATAATGGAGGAACATAAATAGCATGAATGTTATTGGACACGGTATTCTCGAGAGTTTCATAACACCTCGTGCACCACACTAAACCATCTTGTCCAAAATCCAATGCTAGCCCATTAGAGAACGTTCTCCTCCAAGTTTACTAGACCCTCTACGGGCTACAGCGACACTTCACCATATTTATCAAAATATGGCATATCACTTTTACTCATTCAAAAACATGGGCTGAATACTCATCCATTCCCGCTACACATTTTAAGTGGTTAATTATGTGCATTACTTTCTCACTCATCCCAATTTAGATTTGAGAAGATCAGTACACAACACATTAATAAACAAAATAAGAATTTTGAATCCACAACTTGATTCCTACTAAATCAAGTATATCACCACTTAAAACATAAACAAAGTCAAGCTAACATTTAACTTCTCAAAGGCCAAATAAGTAGACCAATTTAGAGCATCCCTTCGATCAAAAAATCATGCCATGTAACACCACATCGTCCCCAACTCATGTACTCTCTCCACCCTTAGACATTTCACTCACCTCCTAAACTTTTAGGTCATACCGTATACCGTACCGAAAGTTACGATATACAAAAAATATACCGACACCGTTCCGAATATTCCGGTATACCAAAAATTTGGTATGACACACGGCTTATACCGATACTATACCAAATTTTTTATATACCGAAATTCTAACACGGTATCGGTATTTACCGAAGCATACCGAATTACCGAATATTTATTATACTAAAATTACCTAAACATACCGAAGCATATTGAATTACCAAATATATAATGTACCGAATTTACCGAAACATATCGAATTAGTCATTTTTTTTAATAAGTAAAAATAAAATAAAAATTATTAATAATTAATTAGGTATTTCGATATGCATACCGAAATACCGAAATAACAACACACCTATAATTTTGGTATATACCAAAATACCAAAAAAATTAAATTTCTATACAATTACTGTTCTAAATTACCACGGTACCATACCGTACCATACCGAAAATTTTAGTATTTTCAATATTTTCGGTATGGTAAGCGCGGTAGATCTAAATTTTAGTAATTCTTCCCACCCCTATTTCCCCCAGCTCTAAAATTGAACCGTTCCTTGTTCATGTCCCGATAATACTCGACTCCCATGCTCGCGGAGTTGCCAAAAGACCTAGCGCACTAAAAACACATCTTTAAGACCTCTTCATCCAAACCCCCTCCTCCCATAACCGAACACAAACTCCCTCCTCCAGAACTAAATGCAAGTTGATCAACGAAGACACTAATCTTTCAGATTCTCGCTCCCCTAAGAAAAGATTAAAATTTACTGTGACACCACACGAGTCTATGGCCATCTCACCTGCTACTGATTTTCCGAGCAGGCATTTGGTTCCTGAGTTGTCTATAGAGGCTATTAAAGTTTCAATTATCCCAACTACTATGGAACTGTCGGGGGCTTGGGAACCCCCGTGCAGTTCGGGAATTATGCGATTTAGTTTGTACGAAGAAGCCCGCTATTGTGTTCTTATGTGAAACTAAGAGCACTACCGCTTACATTGATACTTTGAAGAAGCGTTGATCCCTTTTTAGAGTATCAGTTCCATCAAGAGGCCTTTCCGGAGACCTAGCTTTACTTTGGCAAAAAGATATACAGGTTTCGTTCCGTCTCATGTCCAACCACTTTATTGATGTTATATCTATTCTAGATAACTGCCCTCACTATTTAACGGGATATTACGGGGAGCCTAAACTGTCTAGAAGAAGAGCAGCATGGCGGGATTTCAAGAACTCAATGGTGACCCCGGATCTCCTTGCTTCGGGGATTTCAATGAAGTCCTCCTTACTTCTAAGTTTTAGGGAGCCGGACTACGCCGGGCCTCACAAATTCGGGCCTTCCTAGATGCTCTCGTATACTGCAATTTATTTGACTTGGGGTACTCCGAGAACAAGTTCACGTGGCTTCGACCACTCGCACTAAATGGCCTTGGCTAGATCGAGTTGTCACCAACACATCGTGGTGTGATAACTTCTCACATAGTAGAGTCCATCATATTCCAAACCATTTTTCAGATCACGCCGCCTTCCTTATTACCACCAACCATTGGCCTCCCCTGCCCCAGCCCACAACTTGTCCAAACTTTCCGTTTCGAGCCCATGTGGATTAAATCCTCCGAATGCGAGGAAATTATCCAACAAGCTTGGACTTTCGAACTGCTCCCCGCACCTAAAAAAATTGATTAGTGCGCTATTGGCTTGTTGCAATGGGAAGGGATATGTTCTCGGATGTAAAAGATGAGATTGAAAGAATTAAGAAAAGGCTCACATCACTAAAATCTTGTAGTATTTCAGCAATAGTCAGGGAAGAGATTATGCTGCTCCAAGCTCGCCTTGAATTGCTATCCAATAAAGAAAGCATTATTGGAAAGAATAGGCGAAGCAACATTGACTCCGAGAGGGTGATAGAAATAAAAGCTTCTTCCATGCGCATGCTGATCAGCGCAAGGAAATAAATCATATCTCCTCACTTTGCAACCCTTTGGGCGAGCTTTGTTATGAGAAGTGTGAGTTTGGAGTCAATTTTATCAAACAAGATATGGTTCAGTAGCTTTGTGAGTTGTGGTTCAGGAACCGGGTTCAGATTGATGAGAATCGGACCGGAGGTTAGGGTTTGGAGGGCAAACCGGAAATGGGGTAGGTTCTGAACCGGCAGTTGAGAAGTGAAATTCTTAACATAATTTCAAATTTTTTGTTACTGTTCATGGCAGTTGGTTTTTTCCCTTTGGTGCCCGTTTTCTTCTTCTGTTGGTTGCAACAACTTGCATTCGGTTTTCTACTTACTTCCAAATACTTCTCATGATAAAAGAGGACTCTCTCTCAAGTTCAAGACAATCCGAAACACAACACAACAACAGCAGAAATCACAAGAGTAGCAGTTTTTAGTTTTAACCATTTTTTATATTTTTCAAGAGAGTTTGTTGTAATCTGTTTGTATCAACTGGATTGTTTCTGATTCTTAGTGGATTGAGGACCTTGATCCTCTGTGGATGTAGATCACTTTGATTGAACCATGTAAATTGTTTCTTCTTTACACTCTTACAATTTTCATTCCACATAAAATCATAAGTGTGTGTTCTGTGTAAACTTGCTTGTATAACCTATGGTGTATCATCTGCGATTGGTTGAGTGTGTGTAATCTAGTGATTATACTAACAAGAAGGATCTTCTCATCCTCCCGTCCCGACCCCAACCTTACCTAGGATGCCCTTTGCCAGGTCAAGCCGAGAATCACGCCTACGATGAATTCGAACCTAACTAGGCCTTTCTCTGGGGACGAGATCGTCAGAGCATTGAAGGAGATGCACCCTTACAAATCACCCCTCCCCTGATGGCATGGGTCCCGTATTTTTTTAGAAATTCTGGCATATTATTGGTTCTGATATTATTAATGTTGTGCTTCATGTTCTTAATCATAATTCCCTTTCTCAGCCCGTCAATAGCACTTATATTATTCTAATCCCAAAAGTCAAGAAGCCTGATTTAATTACACAGTCTCAGCCTATCAGTTTGTGTAATGACATTTATAAACTTGCGTCTAAAGTTCTTGCTAATAGGATTAGGCCATGTCTTCCCCATATTATTTCAGAATCTCAATCTACTTTCATTCCGGGGAGGCTGATTACTGCTAATGTATTAATTGCCTATGAGACACATCATTATATGAAACTCCGGCGTACTGGCTCACACAGTTTTATATCCATTAAACTTGACATGAGTAAGACCTTTGATAGAATTAAGTGGTCTTTTGTTTGCATGGTCCTAGCGTCTCTAGGATTTCCTTATGTGTTCATTGAGCTTATTAAGTCTTGCTTATCTTCTATCGAGTTTAGTTTCTCGTTGAGTGGTGCGAGTTTTGGGTCGCTTAAGCCACGGGAGGGGGGGTTCGACAGGGAGACCCTCTATCCCTATACTTATTATTTGTGCTGAAGTGTTCTCATGCATTTTGCGAGATTTGCAGATTTTTCAGAGAATTCACAGGATCAAAATCTCTTTCTCAGCGCCAGCAACCTCTCACCTATTTTTTGCAGATGATACTCTTTTATTCGGCTCAGCAACTGGGGAGGAAGCCCATCACGTTAAATATGCCATCACCCTTTATGAGAGCATCTCATGTCAGTATATAAATCTTGATAAATCTGGTGTCCTCTTCAGCCCCAACACGCCAAATCATGTTTGCCAATCTATCTGCGAAGTGCTAGGCATTCCGCATGTTGAGTCGCATGCCAAGTATCTCGGTCTCCCGTCTTTTATTAGCCACAATAAGAAGCAGATATTTGCCAGCATCAAAGACTGTATCATGAAGCGTATTATGGGATGGAAATAAAAGCAACTCAGTAAGGCCGGAAAGGAAATTCTTATTAAATTAGTGATACAAGCAATCCCAACCTACACAATATCCTGTTTTCATCTTCCAGACAGGGTGATTGACAATATAGAGCGATGTGCCAAGGCCTATTGGTGGGGGGATGCATCCTCCACTTGGAAAGTGCATTGCAAGCTTGGAGTTTTCTAGCTCTGCTGAAATCACAAGGCGGCCTCGGGTTTGGGAATTTGAAAGGCTTTAACTTGGCTATGCTTGGCATGCAAGCATGGCGTTTGCTGGTTTACCCGACGTCTTTACTCACCCACATCATGAAAGCCAGGTACTACCCCAACACATCTATCTTGGAGGCCTCGCTCAGTTCTGGCCCTTCTTTTACCTGGCGAAGTATCTTGGAAGGCATGCGGGTCATCTCACTTGGTTGTTGACAACTTATTGTTCTAGGGAGCCGACCTGAATTTGGCATGCCAGATAGCTGCCGAACCTGCCATCATTCAGAATTCGTAGTCCACCTGCATTACTTTATTCGGAAGCCACTGGTAACCATCTCAGGACTAGCGACGGATCATGGAATATCGGTCTCATACGGGGGTATTTTCTGACGACGAAGCCGAAGCCATACTATCTATTCCACTTCGAAATCACATGTATTAGACAGATGGATGTGGCATTATTCATCATCCGAGAAATTCTCCGTCGAGTCATTATATGGTTTTATCATGTCCTTGGCTGCTTCTATTCTTGATATTCCACCTTTGCCATCCAGTAGATCCGGGCCTCATCCTGTGTGGAAGAAACTATGGTGACTCAAACTCCTCGGTCGTATTTTACACTTCTTGTAGAGGTGTTGCTCTAACTCCCTCCCCTCCTCCAAGAACCTAGCACATAGGTATCTTCATTACAACCTGAATTGTTCCTTCTATGGGGCTTTAGATTATTCTTCCATGCACCTTTTTATTTGGTGTCCGATCTCCTCCTCCATTTGGCATGCCTCGGGGCTTCATGAGTTTTTCCTTCTTTTCCAGCATGAGACTTGGGATTGTTGGGTCTAGGACATAATCCTTTCAAATAATATAGGGCTGATAGAATACTTTGATGTGATTGCCAACACATTATGGAACCATCATAATAATTCCGTCTTCGTTGGCGTACGAGTTGAACCGTCGATGATTGTAGTGCAAGCTAGTCGGTCCCCATTGATGTTTAAAAATTCTGTAGTATGACCGGAGCACACCTGTGAGAGTTTAGGTGATCTGTGGAAGCAAGCTCCCCATTTGACCAAGATAAGAATTTATTTCGATGGGGGTACCTCGGTAGCGAGGAACTCCTGCTATGCAGGAATCTTTGTTTGTTCGATGGATGACGATTTTATCCGAGCAATGGCTCTCACGTTTGGAGGGGTCTATGACAATGAATATTAGGGGTGTGCGCGGTACGGTGTGGATCAGATATTTGAAAATATCTAGATCCATACCAAACTTCGGTTATTTTAAAAATAAGTATCCAAAACCAATCCAAAAATCAGGACGGTACGGTACGGTTATTTTTTTTTCGAACAGTTTGGTTTGGAATTTCAGATCTACCGAAATGGTTCAATTTGGTTCGGTTCAATTCGAATA
>JAUEKW010062765.1:0-13133 GCA_032274785.1 Ajuga reptans
ATCGCCCTTCGTAGTAGTCTGCAATTGAGCCCGAAGACTCAGAACCTTGGCCTTAGATTTAGTATGGAACAGGGCTTAAAGAATTGCCCATAATTCAGAAGCGGATTTGGCTCTGGAAGCGTGCCCTAACATAGAATCGAAAACCGCAGATAACAACCAACTATGGAGTAATTGATCGCGACGACAGAAGACTTCGAAGTCTGGATTGGCCACCAACGGGGCAGCAGCAGTAGACGTTGAGTCTGTAGAAGTAACATGCGTCGATTTGACGAACTCCGGCGGCATAACCGTCGTTCCCAACAGAACTTTCTCAAAACCATGGGCCCGCGTTGTGACGAGGACATGATTCTGCCAGAAAGGATAATTCGTACGGTCCAATTTGATGGAAATTGAAGGAATTTGAGGAAGATTGGAGGTGGTGGTCGAAGATGTTGCCATCGTTGCAATGTGACGGAGAAATTGCAGGAAAAGGAAAAGAGGATGAAGGAACGGAAAAAGGAAGAAGAAACCGGAGAAGAATTGATCAAGAACTGGCCAAGAAAATTTCTGGCTCTTATACCATGCTAGAATATACAGAAATAGAAAGAGAAAATGAACAATGCTTGAATTGATAGAAGAATGGCTACAGTATATATATATATCAGATTGCAACAGACTTGCAACTGCTAACATACGTGCTAACCACGTGATTATCACTAACAGCTATAATTAATGATACTAACAGTTACAACTAACAGCTAACAGCCTAACTAATCTAATTAACTGAGATTTAACTATAATAATTACATATACTCCAATAGATATATACTACTCTCATTAAAATTATTAGAGGTATATATGTTTATCCGACTTCCCAAGTGAATAATGAACTACAATTGCAGTATATATATGTGTGTGTAATACAAGATTCCTGTAAAAATATACATACATTATAACAATAATAAGAACATATATTGAATTTTTGCGGGCTACCGAGTTGGTCCTAATCCTAAGCGAACTAACTTTATAAGGCTTCGAGCTAACTGGAACTCAGACTATTCGAGCTATTTTAATAGACCGATAATATGATGAACCTAACCATGCACAACTTAGAGCGATCTCGAACTGGCTTGCAGTTCTGAGCCTTTCAACCTCACTAATAGTAACACTCATAAACCCAAAGCCAAAATAAGTATTCAATGAAGATTAGAAAAATCTAAGCATTTGAGCATTGTACGGAGCCACATACATGGATGGCCTAAGGGGACATGGGTGCAAAGACGAAAATTTGTGGATGAGATGCAAATAATGGTAGTCACGTTTACTACATGAGAAATTCTGACAATCAATTGCAAGTAGTATGCAAATAATTCAGTTTATATATATATATATAATAAACTGTATATATTAATTGATTTAGTCTGAAATCAAGGTTGGCAATTGTTTTTTCAACCAACTTCTTGTAATAAACAATATATTATTCTAAATGAATATTGATTAGAATGTACTTACTAAACATAAATCGTTCATATAAACAACTAAAATTCAGTACATGCAGTAAATGTATTATTTTCATGAAAGAGTATTTCAGGTGATCAGATCATATTAATCAGCTTAATAAATTATGGAAATTAAAGCATTTGCCTCTACATTTTTTAGAACTATTACTACCTCTCTTCCATAATAGAAGTCCCATTTCAGAATACCTTTTTGCTCCCACAATAAACTACATGTTCCAAAAGTTAATATCTTGTTTTATTAATAAAAGTAAAAAAAAATAAAAAAATCGGATTTCACGAGTAATTTAAACATAAAACTACACCACCTTGTATAGTTCGGTTATGGTCAACAAACATAATTAAATATAAATTACAATGTCTATCTTTTGTAATTCAAGGATGAAATAAATCAAAAGATTAACTAACGATTATAAACGTTACATGATGCATTTAAGATTATTTAGTGATGCAAACAAATATCACTGAATACTACGATTTTCAATCTTTTATTACTAAAAAAATGTTAATTCAATAAAAATTACAATCAAAACCACAATGCATAAAAATTGAATATTTGATTTTAATATGAAAATAATTTGTTTCAAATTCATTTATTAACTGGACCATAGTTTTCAATTTCGGTCTAAAAATTGCCTAAATTGCACAATGATAACTCTAGGAATTTATAGTTTTGGGAAGATTACAATTTTATCAAATTGATAAAAGAAAGGGTCAATTACAAAGTAAATCACTACCTTTGGTTCAATTTTTAATTGTAGTATGATTTTTAAAACTTATCAATGTTGGTCACCAACTATAAATTTTTTTTAATTACAACATCGACTATATGCTCTGACATATGATTGGGTCGCCACTACCATCGTTAGATGCACATTGACGATACCTTTATTTATCCTCCACCAATTTTATAGTTTGTCACTTCAACTGCAGTTAATTGGGAGTGGAAGGTGTGACATAATAATTTCAATCACCGATTTACTACAATTGTAGCAATGGATGACAAAATTGGTTATAAATGTAGGATAGTTCCATCACAACATATCTAATAATAGTGGTGGTGACACAATCAGATGTCAAAAAATACGGCCGATCCTGTAATTGAAAAAAAGTTATAGTTGGTGATTAATATTGAAAAAAAAAAGTTATAGTTGCCAATTGCATGTTATAGTTGGTAATTAACCATAAAAGAAATAGTGCTTTTATTTGGAGATGGAGGGAGTACAACTATTTGTTTATTTTATTTTAAAGAAAATAGATTTTTTTTTAATGAAAATGATCATAGTTGTCATCCCACACCGCTATGAATATGGGTTTATAATTCTTTGGCACCCTCTTCCTACATGCTAGCTTTTGAGAATGAATTCTACCTAAAGGTTGTAACGATTGGTATCACAGCTAGCGCAATCCCACGTAGCAGAGGGGCGACGTAGGCCTATAGCAAGTCACCTAGAGTGGGCCGCCGGGAGACGGAAGGGGCCACCTTGAAACTAGAGTGGCCCATTTAGAGTGGGCCGTTGTGGACGTGTGGTGGTATGTTATGATCGGGCCACCGGGCTTCGAAAGTGTGGTGGGATGTTATGATAGGGCCACCGGGAGACGGAAGCAGCGACCTGAGTGGGCCCTCATAGGTGTCAGTTCCGAAGTGTGGTGGTATGTTATGATCAGGCCACCGAGAGACGGAAAGGGCGACCTAAAGTTGGTCGTCGTGGACGTTGATTCAAAAGTGTGCCGGTATGTTATGATCCTTGTTACCATATCACATCGCTACACATTAGTAAGTATGGGCTTAGCTTTTGTGATGGGAATGAGTTTAGGGATGGTAATGGGTAGGTTCGGGGCTGGTATTGAACATCATATCCCCATTCTAACTCTTCATCCTAAATACCGTCCTCGTAAAATTTTCTATTTAAAAAATCTGGATCGGGGATGGGGATTCACCGCTCGGGAAACGGGGACCCTGTGGGGATTTGGTTCCCCGCATAATTTTCTCTTGATTTAACTTATTTTTCAATTTGTTTTCAATAAAATACCAATTTCTATTAATTTAGAAATTATTTATATCGTATTATCAAAATTTATATTAGTTCAATAAGATATATACCTTATATGTTCTTTAAATTTATCTTAAACTTAGAAACATGTTTGATTTTTGTATAAAAGCAGAGAAAAAATGATTGCATATGACAATTGAGTTTGGCTATAGAAAATCGAGAAGTGAACTAGTCATGATTTTCATCTCATTAAATGTATATATAACATATATTATAAAATTAAAAATATTAAAATAAATAATTAAGAATGGGGAATAGGAAAATTCATTTAACCTAATTGAGGACGAGGTCCGGGCGGAGACGGGTTGGGGAGCATGAATCTCATCCCCATACCATCCCCGCTTAGGAAACGCGGGGAATTCCCATCCCCACTCCCAACCTCAGCTTAGTCAGGAGATCCCCTACCTAATAACCTCGGGTCTCGACGGAGATAGTTTACCACGGGAATTTTGCCGCCAATGAGTTATATTATATGTAAGGGTTTATAACAAAAGCAAAGGATAGTTTAGTTAAATTGATTGTCGACGTTGATTATCTCGTATCTACCCTACCAAATGACTGATATGTTATCTTATACGGTCCAAGTATGCTTGACTATCTTACGATAGTTACTACCTGTTTATCTTATAGGGCCTACCAAATGAGGTCTAAAAGGATAGCAGTTAATACTCAATACTTGTAGATGCAGATATCGGAGTTGGTGGTGGAGGTGAGGGGACAAGTGAGTGTGGATAAAACGCGCCCCTAACTAGCCAATCAGATCTCACAGAAATCCAACCAATACTTTTACTCCACCCCAAAATCAATTAAATTTAGAAACAAACAATAATAAAACTATCAAACAAACACTTCAATCAATCCGAGGCATCTTCCTCCTGTTCTTCCCCAAATCACAAACCCCCCACAAAATTGCTCATACAAACAACACAAAACTCTCAATTTTGATTCACTAACCTAGGGTTTGCCATCGGAGGTTGAAATTCGCAGGGGAATATGGCTGTTTCCAGTGCTTTTGTCGGCGCAAAGCTCGAGGCGTTGCTGCTCAGCAGCACGACGTCGTCGTCGATGTCTGCTTCAGCCTCCCCGGCTTCGGCTTCGGCTCGAGCCAGGCGAGCGCCTCTGATCAGGAGGAATTCGGGAATTATCCGATGCGAGGCTGCGCCTGACGCCCTGGCTCAGGCCGAGAAGGTGGAGTCAACCAATGTGGCTTCGGCTTCGGCTTCGGCTTCAAGCCTCTCGGCTCTGGAACAGCTCAAGACCTCCGCCGCTGACAGTATGCATTTTTTCTTTTCAAATTTTATTTCACTATCATATTGGAAAGTTATGAATAAATTGAAATTTTAACCATATCTGAGTTTCTAATGTGCAGTTATCACTAATTTGTTGCAATCGATTTGAAAATGGTAGTCAACGTTAAGAATATGTTGCTGTTCTTGAATAAATTTGACTGATTTCATATTCGTAAAATGTTCGAGTATGGAGAAATTAGGGTAGAGTAGTTTTTCTGGATCAAATTCCTTTTCATAGTTCTGCTTGTAAGCTTTTTTCTTCAATCGGAATTGGATTAACTGGCATTTTTCTATCATGTTGGTGATTGTTATTTTTCTGAAATGGAAAACCCAATCCACGACGAGTATAGACATGGTTCTTTTTATTCTGGTCATATTTTGGACTATAACCTGCTTTTATATCCTCATGTGGTCTTCATTTCGTTGAGTAGGCTAGATTTTGTTTTTGTTCTTTTGCCTGTACTATAGACATGGTATTGAAATAACGTTGTGAATGTTTTATAGGATATACAAAAGAAAGGAGCAGTATTGTAGCAATTGGTCTTAGTATTCACACAGCGCCCGTTGAAATGCGGGAGAAACTTGCTATTCCTGAAGCTGAGTGGCCTAGAGCTATTAGTGAGCTATGTGGTTTGAATCATATTGAAGAAGCCGCTGTTCTTAGCACCTGTAACCGAATGGAAATCTATGTAGTTGCTCTTTCTCGTCATCGTGGTGTTAAAGAAGTGACTGAGTGGATGTCCAAGGTAATTTATTGAGCAAATCTGACTTTATTTTCTTACCATGAATTTATTAGAGGAATGAGAAGATGAACTTTTTTAAGTTATTTATTATATAAATTTTTTAACATATTCTTTCTAGTGTTACATATATATGGGCCTTAACAAAGTTCACCTAAAAAATTACTAACAACCTCATTGAGATAGTTACTGATCCTTTATTATAGGCTTTCTTTTAATATATGATATCTATCACAGTTTCATCATCATGGATTTTCCTGATATACCATTTTATTAAAATTTGAATTTAGTTTTTGGGGTAACCATTGTAAATATCATGGTTGAATAATAATGTATTGTAATTCTTTGTCAGACTAGTGGAATTCCTGTCTCAGAAATCTGCGAGCACCGTTTTCTGCTATATGACAAAGATGCAACACAGCACATCTTTGAAGTCTCTGCTGGGCTCGACTCCCTGGTGCTAGGAGAGGGCCAGATCCTCGCTCAAGTGAAACAAGTAGTCAAAGTTGGGCAAGGAGTCGTGGGCTTTGGAAGGAACATAAGCGGGCTCTTCAAACACGCAATCACTGTTGGGAAGCGAGTCAGAACCGAAACAAACATAGCTGCTGGTGCAGTTTCCGTGAGTTCAGCTGCTGTGGAGCTGGCTCTGATGAAGCTTCCAGAAACCTCCCATGCTACTGCTCGGATGTTAGTCATTGGAGCTGGAAAAATGGGGAAGCTAGTGATCAAACACTTGGTGGCCAAAGGCTGCACGAAGATGGTGGTAGTGAACAGAACGGAAGAAAGGGTTTCTGCCATTAGAGAGGAGATAAAGGATGTAGAGATAATCTATAAGCCCCTTTCCGAAATGCTAACCTGTTCAGGAGAAGCAGATGTGGTCTTCACTAGCACCGCATCTGAGACCCCTCTATTTCTAAAAGAACACGTTATAGATCTTCCAACCGGTGATCCAAAGGTGGGCGGTATAAGGCTTTTCGTCGATATTTCCGTTCCAAGAAATGTCGGTGCTTGTGTAAACGATCTTGAAAACACGCGCGTTTACAACGTGGATGATTTAAAAGAAGTTGT
The DNA here is from genome assembly GCA_032274785.1 of Ajuga reptans. Taxonomy (NCBI): domain Eukaryota; kingdom Viridiplantae; phylum Streptophyta; class Magnoliopsida; order Lamiales; family Lamiaceae; genus Ajuga; species Ajuga reptans. The sequence goes on from JAUEKW010062765.1 coordinate 6,648, forward strand.
CGCTGCCAACAAAGAAGATCGCATCCGTAAAGCAATGGAAGCTCAGGCGATCATTGCTGAGGAATCGAAACAGTTTGAAGCCTGGCGCGACTCATTGGAAACTGTTCCAACTATCAAGAAACTGAGGGCATATGCTGAGAGAATACGAGCTGCTGAGCTGGACAAATGCCTGTCGAAAATGGGAGATGATATTCCGAAGAAGACAAGGAAGGCCGTGGACGATCTTAGCAGGGGTATCGTGAACAAGTTGCTTCACGGGCCCATGCAGCACCTGAGGTGCGATGGGAGTGACAGCCGGACGTTGAGTGAGACGCTCGAGAATATGCACGCGCTTAACAGGATGTTCAGTTTGGAGACGGAGATATCCGTTTTGGAACAGAAGATTCGAGCTAAGGTGGAGCAGACACAGAAGTAAGTCGGTCTACGTTCAACACATTCTTCTCTTGTTGTTTCCGGGCCTCCATTGTGAATAATCGGAGAGCTTCTTGTTGTGCGTTTCTGTGTTGTAGGTGTCACAATTTTTTATATAGTATGAGCCTATGAGGTATATTGGTGGGATCAGATTACATCTTATTTAAAACACAGAATACTGCTAATCAGTCATTTATTTGTCCATCTATCAATCTTTGTACGGCATAAATTAACATTATGTACATTTCTGTTACATCCATGAGAAGCTTATTTCTACAGCTGAACACTGTTTCTTCTTAATTCTTATTTTATAGATCATACATGTTTTGCATTTTCTTGTAATTAGACTAATTTAATAGTTCGTTTTGTAATTATTCCTTAATAGATTTCTTTTGGATTCAAGTTGTTATTGTAAGAGTCGAGTTGATTAATGGGAATTTGTTATAGCTCAGTTGGTTAAGCATTTTGTAACCTAGGCCACTGACCAAGGATCAAATACCACAAACTCCACCCCTATTAGGATTTGTACTAAAAAAGAGTCGGGTTGATGTATGCTTGTGAATCTCAGCCTCAAGACTAAGTTGGAAAAGAGTCAAAAGACCCAATATAGTTCCAAAACCTACATTTTCAATTGGTATCTGTTTTACGTTTAAGTTGGCTGAATTTTTTTATGCTTCATAACACACACACTCATTTTGAACTATTCTTGTTAACATAAAACATTGATATCAACTCTTCTATCAATTTCAGTTCCTTATTAGTATCTATCTCCGTGTGCCTCTATTGTGTGTGTGTGTGTGTTTTTTAAGAGAGTAATCAATTCCATTACTTTGTTGGAAAGCAGGCAACATTGATCAACACAAAAAGATCAGGAGGAGAAGAATAAAAATTCCAACACAAGATTCATTTTTACAATTGTACGATGTTTCATTTCTGTTCAATTGGATGGATGAAGAGTGTTTGACTAAGCTTATAAGTTTCTCAAAATATCTTATAAGCTCTTGAAATGTGTTCAACAAAAGAAGATGTCAAACAACTTATAAGATATAAAAATAATTTCGTAGAGCTTATAAGTTTAAAAAAAAAATAAGTTCCTCTATTCAATCTTATTTTTTTAAGATCTTATAAATTGTACTAAAACTATACAGACTGCAGACACACACTGCACACATTTTACACACATTACACACACTACAGATGTTTCACACACATTACACACATTTCACACACACTACACACATCACACACATTTCACACGTCACACAAACTACACATTTTACACGCGCGCACTACACACTTTTCATGTACTACATACATTTCACACACAGTACACACAGTACACATATTTCACACACACTACACACATTTTACGCACTACGCACATTTCACACACACTACACACATTTTACGCACTACGCACACTTCACACACACTACACACACTTCACACATACTACACACACATTTCACACACTACACAGACTACACACATTCCACACACTACACACATTCACACACTACACACACTGCACACATATTTCACACATTAAATACATTACACATATTTCACACATTAAATACATTACACACATTTCACACACTACACACACATTTCACACACACTACACGTTCACATACATTTCACACACATTTCATACACTACACACGTTTCACACATTCCACACACATTTCACACACTACAAACATATTTCACACATTACACACACTACATACATTTCATATACATTACACACACTACACACGCATTTCACACATTACACACAAAAAACCCGTTTCACACACACTGCACACATTTCACACACACTACACACACATTTCACACATTACACATACTACATGCATTTCAAACAAACTACACACATTCCACACACATTTCGTACACTACACACATTTCACAAACACTACACACATTACAGACATATTTCACACATTAAACACACTACACACATTTCACACACTACACATACATTTCACACATTACACACACTACACACACATTTCACACATTACATACACTACACATTGTTAGTGTGTATTGTGTTGTACGCAACGAATGTTGAGTACAAGGTTAAGATAACCTTACAGTAAACACAGCGGAAACAAAAAAAAAAAAATAATAAGCGTCAATAAAATTATCCACAAGTCCTGAAAGACTTGTGGGTGCCTCAGGGCAAAATGATTCACTATTACGGAAATGTGAATACAAAAAGATCTCAAGCGTAAATCGAAACAGGCTTCGATTTACTTTCTAGAAATCCTAACGTCTTAAAGACGATTAAACACAACTTAGAATAACAAAACACAACCTAACTAAACTATCCAGAAGAGATCTTTAAGATTCAGATTCGTGAGGAATCTGAACTCAACTAAAGACAAAAGGCTGGATACAAGGTTGACTAAATCTTCTAGGTAACACTTTGTGATCTCTAATTCTTGATCTCTCTTTTTTCTGTCGCTTAATCATCTGATCCATCAGCCCTTTTATAGATGGATGTCTTGGGCATCACTTCCTCTTCAACCGAATAACCGAAACTGCAGTTAGTGGGTGTTAGTTGCTTGTGGGATGAAAAGTGGAGTGGTTAGTTGATTGCTTGGACTTGGTCTTCACTCAACAAATCTCCTATTTTTGTGCCACCTCCCATTCCAGTCCACCGTGTCCTAAACTTCAGCAAGTTCACCGTGTCCTTAACTTCCGCAAGTCCACCGTGTCCTTATCTTCAGCAACTAACACAAAAATCGTCTACAATAAAATAGGAAAACCACTAACACATGATTTTAATGGTTAGTAACAAAGTGTAGAAAATTAGGCAAAATTACTAAGTGTCACGAGACACTTTCACACATGTTTCACACACACTACACACATTTCACACACACTACACACACTTCACACACATTTCATACATTACACATACTATACACGTTTCAAACACACTACACACATTCCACACACATTTCACACACCACACACATTTCATACACACTACACACATTAAACACACCACACATTTCACACACTACACACACATTTCACACACTACAAACATATTTCACACATTACACACACTACACACGTTTCACATACATTACACACATTACACATACTTTTCACACATTACACACACTACACATGTTTCACACACACTACACACATTCCACACACAGTACACACACATTTCACAAATTACACATACTACACACGTTTCAAACACACTACACATATTCCACACATATTTCACACACTACCCATATTTCACACACACTACATACACTGCACACACATTTCACACAAACACACTACACACATTTTATACACTACACACACATTTCACACACTACAAATACATTTCACACATTACATACACTACAAACGTTTCATATACATCACACTCACTACACACACATTTCACACATTACACACATAAAACACGTTTCACACACACTGCATATATTTCACACACTACACAAATTTTACACACACTACACATAAATTTCACACATTACACATACTACACACATTTCAAACACATTACACACATTCCACACACATTTCATACACTACACACATTTCACAAACACTACACACACTGCAGACATATTTCACACATTAAACACACTACACACATTTCACACACTACACATACATTTCACACATTACACACACTACACACGTTTAACATACATTACACACACTACACACGCATTTCAAACACTACACATGTTTCACACAAACTACACACATTTCACACACCACACATTTCATACACACTACACACACTTCACACACACTACACACACATTTCACACATTACATATACTACACACGTTTCAAACACACTACACACATTCCACACATATTTCACATACTACACAAATTTCACACACACTACACACACATTAAACACACCACACATTTCATCACTACACACACATTTCACACACTACAAACACATTTCATACATTTCACACATTACACACACTACACACGGATTTCACACATTACACACACTACACACGTTTCACACACACTACACACATATTTCACACATTACACATACTACACACGTTTCAAACACACTACACACATTCTACACATATTTCACATACTACACACATTTCACACACACTACATACACTGCATACACATTTCACACGTTAAACACACTACACACATTTCACAAACTACACACACTACACACACATTTCACACACTACAAATATATTTCACACATTACACATACTACACACGTTTCATATACATTACACACATTACACACACATTTCATACATTACACACACTACACACATTTCACATAGTACACACACTACACATGTTTCACACACACTACACATATTTCATACACTACACACATTTCACACACACTACACACACTTCATACACACTACACACACATTTCACACATTACACATACTAAACACGTTTCAAACACACTACATACATTCCAAACATTTCACACACTACACACATTTCACACACACTACATACACTGAACACACATTTCACACATTAAATACACTACACACATTTCACACATTACACACACTACACATATTTCATACAAACTACACACATTATACACACTACATACATATTTCATACATTACACATACTACACACGTTTCAAACACACTACACACATTCCACACAAATTTCACACACTACACATATTTCACACACACTAGACACACTGCACAAACATTTCACACACTACACTCACATTTCACACACTACACAAATTTCACACATTACACACACTACACACATTTCACATACATTACACATACTACTCACGCATTTCACACATTACACACACTACACACACTACATATGTTTCACACACACTACACATATTTCACGCACATTTCATACAATACATATACTGCACACGTTTCATACATATTCACACACTACACACATTCCACAAACATTTCACTCACTATGCACATTTCACACACTACACACACATTTCACACATTATACACACTACACACATTCATACATTTCACACACTACACACATATTTCATACATTACACACACTTCACACATATTTCATACATCACACACACTACACACGTTTCATATACATTACACACATTATGCACACATTTCACACATTACACACACTCATTTCACACAAATTACACACATTTCACACACACTAAAAATATATTTCACACATTATACATACTACATACGTTTCACACACATTACAAACACTACACATATTTCACACACTACACATATTTCACACACACCTTTTACACATTACACACACTACACACATTTCACATATTTAACACACTAAATACATTACACACACTACACATGTTTCACACACACTACACATATTTTAGGAAGACTTTTCGGGACCAAAGACAATATTGGAAAAAATTCAAAATCTTTGATTTTTCGAGCCTTATTGAAATTGAAAAGACCCCAACCTATAATCTATAGATAGGGTGTTAGCGCTTTAGTTTGATTGCAGGGGCATGTTACCACTTGACTAAGAAGGTAGAAAATACTTTTCTTGCTTGTTTAGTAAAGTCTCGATTGTACTGATTCATAAAACGATTACTGGTACAAATAACATAAAGAAATATTACCAACGTTTATTGAAAAAAATAACCCTAAAGAGTTGGGACCTAAATCGATTAGAAATTAGTCAAATTACCATGGAATAAGTTTCTTCGGCTTGAGTTGGGTTAAAAGCCCGTAATGTATTTGCACCATCACCATCTTCAAATAAAGTATTTTCCACGGTAGCACCATGATTAGCATATTGCAACTATTTTTACTAGTATGTGTAATGTGTGTGAAACGTGTGTAGTTTGTGTGAAGTGTGTGAATTAATACTCGATTATTTAATAAACTCTCTAAGAAAATATTTTTGGCCGGTCCCGACTCTGGGATAGGGTGCTAAATTAATAATTCGCTAAAATTATAAGATAATATATTTTTTTATAATTTCTACAGACCCCATATAAAATATAAATTAATAATTCCTTATATACTACATATTACATGAATGATT
>JAUEKW010062874.1:0-13124 GCA_032274785.1 Ajuga reptans
CATACCACTTTCCAAAAAATCCCAAAACGTCACAACTAAAATTAGACAATGCTATGGGCGGGAAAATATTGTAGGTTTCTATTTATAGACGGTTATGTTTTATTATATAGTAAGATGGTCCTATAGCTTTATGCCTTTTTAATTTTATCGCATAAGTTATAAATTTGACCAATTTTGTTCCCAAGTTTTCAAAAATAGCTGGAATTTCCCACGTGATGCTCAAATTTGGAGATCTTTTTTATTAGATTATATTATTATTATTATTATTGTTAAGAGCTTTCGAAGCACGATTCTTTATTTCCGCTATGCCGTCAAATAAATTATTAAAACCCCACCGGCACCGTTGTTCGGCGTCAATTCTCTCTTCTCTCTCACTCAAAAGTTCAACGCAGGAATGGTGAAAATTAACTGAATCTTCTCATCGAACAATAAATCGACAAGAAAAAATGGGGAGTCCTGAGCCCCAAGTTTTTAGCGTTAGAATAGTTTCCATCGACTACTACATGGCGCCTCCGATTCCTGGTTTCGACATATCTTACAGCACCTTCCACGGTAATACACTTTTTTTAATTTTCTAATAATTTTTTTATTCTGGACATAATTCGCGAACTAGAGTTCCCTCTCTCTCTTGTTTGCTTATTTTTGCTTTTTTGTTTGTTTTTATTTTTAGTCTCCGCCTCTGGTTGCTGCTATTACTTTCTCCTCGCTTATGGTTTTATTTTTCATTTATTTATTTATAATATATTCATTTTTAAGTAGTCTGATGTTGTGTAAAACTACCATGTGCAGGTGGGAAAGTGAACGAGGTTCCGGTGATAAGGATATACGGCTCAACTCCGGCTGGTCAGAAGACTTGTTTGCACGTTCATCAAGTATGGCTATTTGATGCGCAACCTTTAATTTTGTTTGTTTAATCTTATTTTGATCCAATTAATGCGTAATTATGTACACATGCATTTGAAAATTTTGCAAGCAGGTTAAACTATGAATAATAGATTATATTTTTTTGGAGCTTGAAGTGTATGAGCGAAATTGGTGACATTTTGAAACTTGCATATAGTATTTCAAGATTGTGAGAAGTATCTGTTTCTTAATATGAGTAGTATCGTGCTATATATACCAAATAATTTTGTTATCATCAATACTAATGGTGATTATAGTGCAACTTAAGGATGCACATGGGTTAAACAATTCGTTAATTGACTCATCAGTTGAGTAAATCGAGATCCTATGTCAGAAGAGTTCAACGGTATTCTTGTGCTGTGAATGTTCGTTCACTGGTCCTGACATTTTCCTGGGAGTTAATGAAGCATGTCATTTGGTTGAAGGTCTAATATCTTCATTTATTGTCTCTAGTTTTACTGGTGCTAGTGTACCTTTGTGATGGTTCTTTCTTCTATCAGTTTGCTGGGTAGCCAATGTATTAAATTCTTAGAATCAAAATTCTTCACATTGGGCTTTCAGCGAGGCAGGTTTTTCCCTTTCGGCTCTAGTTGATGTTGTGCTTCTTTCCGATAATATTTAATGGGATAATCCTTCACTTGAGTCTCTAAAGTTTCATGAGAGGAATATAGTTAAATAGAAAACAGAAGAAACTGTAATCTGATTAATTCTCTGTACAATTTGATGACAAAATGATGTTTTCTGGATTTGTTCATAATTCAAAGAAGCAGGACGGTCTTGAAGGTTCCCCTCTTTATGAGGGCAACACCGCATAAGCTTTTATTACTATTGATTATCTAATGGAGAGGGTTAAAATATATATGAAGACGGTGGGGTTTACATTTAAATAAAATTTCTGATGTGAGGTTGTTTTTTATCCAAAACAATTGCTGCATAGAGAGTCTAGGAGGAAATCAGTATCTATTTGCACTTATGCATCAAATGCGTCAATGTGCTACTCAGAGGTTTCTTGAGGTTGTTTAGCGTTGTTCTGTGTGACTTATATTTCCTGTTGTCTTAAGTGGGTTTGTGTTTTTGCTGAAAATCTCTGTACAACTCCTTTTTTCTACGCTCAATCTTGAGCTCCCATTTCATTAGTTTATTCAGGGTAAAGAAATGCTATGGACTGTTTCACAAACTGAGACAAGGTGGTGACGAATTACCAGTGTAAAAGAAAATTATAATAATTAGCTTGCCCCACTTCTCATTTATCATATCTTGATATATTTCTGTTGTATCTTCAGCTTCTGTCAGGTTAATGTTACTAGTGACCATTATCTAAAGTTGTAAGTGAAATAGTGAAAACCATGTGTATGATATCGTGTTAGCTTCATGCATCAGACTGTTGGCTGTATGCATGCTAATATGCTATAGCTTATGGTATCTTTTTTATTGCAGGTTTTGCCATATCTCTATGTTCCCTGCTCTGATCTTGGCCCTATAACAAATGATGGAGGTATATATTAGCTCGAATTTCTTTGCTAGTATAGATAACAATATCCTTGTCCATAAATCTACTCATAACCGGCTCTCAGTATGGCAGGGCCAAACAAAAAATGATGATATTTCTACCCTTAATTCTTTCCACATACACTCCCTTCTCCACATGATTATGTGATATCATGTTGTTAGGCTTGCAAATTGACTGGCAGAAGCTCATTTCTCGAGACACAAGATGGTTGAGGATCTTATGGGTCGCTGTATAGGTTGTTAATCCACAGTGATAGCTAATAAGTGGATTGTTTACATGAAAATAAATTGTTTGTTAGACATGAAAATAAGGCATTTAAATGTGCCATTAGCAAAAGACGAAGTTCTTTGTAGTCGAATTATTTTGAACTATACATATAGTGATATAGATATATAAATATCAATCAATTTCAGAATTGGTTGGGTCCATATGCATTGATCTTTTCAAATGTTTCCCATGACCAGTAAGGCAGTAAAGGCCTAACATAACCGGAGATCTAGCATATAGTAAATCGAGGGCCTCTAAGTGTATGCCATGATCTATCTTGTTCTAGAGAGCATGGCATGATTTCTATTGTTCTGGAGACTTTCCTCATTAGTTGTACTTGTGGTGGAGTAGCACTTTTATGTTTCTGATCCCTGTTTAAAATAAAAAAGACTGTGCTTGATGGTACGAGATTGCTAGAAAGTTGGAAACTGCAATGCACTGAAAACGTGTTTCACTTGGGAAGAGTTATTTTGCAGCTTAGAAGTACTATCCTGGGTTTGTCTTAGTCCATTAATATCCTTCCTCATGATCAACTTTTCTATTTGGTAAACCCATTTTCTGTACCTTCATTTGACCCTACACTGCACTTGCATTTTGTTTCAATATTAATATATTAAACAACCACGAGTAAGTTATCTACTTCAGAGAAAAGTAATCATATTTACGGGACAAATGACATTGCTATGAATTCCGTTGTATGCATGATCACCTTAGTGTTGATTTGCATTCTTGTTATACTTATCCATGTCATAATTGGCAGCCATTTTCTAAAAATATCTGTAACTAAAAATTTAGGTTCACACGGGTAATCTAAATGTCTTTCTTCCTTTTTTTTTTTTTTTTTTTGGTGATTGAGCAGTTGATTCACGCGGACATTCTATATCCCTTGCCCTTGAGAAGGCTCTGAAGGTTTCTCATGGATTCTCGGTTACCTTCTTCCTTTTTCATTTTATGGCATATTGTGCCTGCATACAATAATATGGTTACATTTAAACAGCTAAAAGGTAATGCTGGCTCAAAACGTCAGCATGTGCATAGTAGCGATCTTGTTCGGGCAAAGAAGTTTTACGGCTATCATTATTTGGACGAGCTTTTTGTGAAGATATATTTGTATCCTTATGCTTGACTATTACCTTTTGCGAATATATAGTTGGTGATACTGAAATGGTATTTTAGTTACTTCTTGTTCTTATGCTTTATTTTCTTGTAATTTGTAAACACTCTACTTTATGAAATAAAATCCTGTTTCCAATAAAAAAAGAAATGGTATTTTATAGCTCGTGACTTAGAGGGGCTTATCCCTTTCCAATTTATTTGTAGTATTGAGATATATATATATATATATATATATATATATATACATACATACATACATAGAAATATGTTTCTTTTTTCCTCCTAATTACTGGGATGTGCATCGGCGTTCCTTTCAATTTTCCCTTTTTCGACCTTTTTTTCGGGGTTGGGGGGGTGGGGGTGGGGCCTCAGCATGTTTCTTTTTTATTTCTAATAATCTTATTTTCTGTTGTATGGCTGATGGCTACTTGACAAGGTTAAAAATAAAGTTGCTTCTTTTGTTGGTCTTGTTGAAACTTGTCGGTGTGAATTGGAAAATGTATTACGTAAGCACATATTACACACATATGTTAATATTTCTCAGTATGTCAACGTATTAAGAAACACAAAAGATTGATAAAGGGAATACCTGTTGCTATTAATAGAATTCTAGTGTATTACTTTTCTTGTTTGTTGTTATTCGTACTTGTTACTTTAGTCCTCTCTAGGTTCTTAGTAATACTTATGTTTCTTTGTCCTTACTTTCTGTGTTACTATCCTTTTCATCTTTATATCTAATCTGCTTCAAACTTTTCAAAGGAAATGCCTTGACATAAAGATCAGTTACTATCCACAGGATGTTTCTCGTGCTGCAAACCTTCTTCTGGTACCATCTTTGGCTTCTTTAGTTTAGAAAGTCTAAATTTAATTCAACAACTTTGCTACTTCTGGGATTTTTCTAATTTATGATTGCATACTGTGAATAGTAAATCCTTGATATGTATTATAGCTGATGAAGGTTAGCACTCAGTCCCAGCGTGATGATTGGATTGTAGAATTTTTTAGTTACATGCGGTTCCTTTTCTTTCCTTTGTTTATGCTTTTGTTTAGTTGTCTATTTCCTCCTCTCCCTCTATAATATACATGTGTGCGTGTATATATATATGTGTGTGCATGTATATGGACATACATATATTAATATGTGGGTGGGGTGTTTCTGTATGTTGTGAACATATTCTTCCCTTCTCCCTATGATATTTGGGTGGAGAACTTCTCCTTTAGATGTCCTGCGATTTCTATTGTATTGCTACATGTTGTGGGTGTGTTCCCGAACTCTTTCAGTGCTTATCCAAGGAAAATATTGTCTTTGTGTGTTTGGTGCCTAATAATTCTGCAAGTTTGAGGATATCTAATGTTTGCTGTGTCTTTTTTTAGGCAGGTGCAATATTGGATAAGATTTTACAGCCTTATGAGTCACATATACCTTTTCTTCTCCAGTTCTTGGTATGTATATGTTTGCATATGCTTGCATTTTTTCTTATGCCATTAATTTCCCAAGCTTATTTTATTATCATTGTTCTCGCTGTGTAGCAATTACTTATGATCATGATTATTCTAATTGTCCCTTGTTTTTGTGTTCTTTTTGTGGAGTGTCTTCCTTTTCATGTCCCCCCGCGCCCATCCCCACCATTTTTCTCCTCTCTCTATATACCCTCCCTGTCTCCCCTGAAAAGTGTATAATGACCTACCTCACAAGAATTTGGTTTCTACACTTATATGATTTTTCAGATTGACTATAATTTGTATGGAATGGGCCACTTACATGTTTCAAAGATGAAGTTCCGATATCCTGTTCCAGATGCTTTCACTCAGCGGAAAGTTAAGCACAATGGCAAACTAAGATCATCAGTACAGGACTCCACTAGGACGGATTTTCAGGTTTCTGTAGTGGTGTTTTTGCTAAGTTCTAGTGAGTGGATTTCTGAATTTAAATTTGATTCACGCTATGCTGTGATTTCTTATTTAGGCAGATTTAGGTGGTGATTCACAACTGGATACACCGATATGGACATCCTCTACAATTCCAGATGAGTGTATGTGGCCTTTTTCTTCTCAACCAAGCTCTTCAGCAAGTGAAGATATTCCACTCTTCAAGCGCTTGAGCACGTCTGAGCTGGAAGCTGATGCTTTAGCACATGGTTGTTGGTTTTTCAGTTCTGTGAATGTTGATGCTGTCCTTCCCTGGACTTTCAGCTAATAATTTCTTTTCTTTTTTTTTTTCTCCCTCTTCCACATATTAATATGCAGATATCGTAAATCAGCAGCTTATATCCTATGCACCTCTCTCTCAAACCCATTCTGACGTGAAAATGGTTCAGTCACTAATACCAATATGGGAGGTTTGCTTTTTATCACACGCCTCTTCGGCTGCATACTTTAATTGAATGTTCATAAATGATTATTGTTTCTTTCTTATACTAGGAAGAATATGAGAGGAATGGAGTAACTGAGGCCATGCTTCTTGATCCTGAGAAACCATCACCAAAAGATGTATTGAGGAATCTGTTAGATGGAGTTGAGTTCAAAAAATTTATTGAAGTGAGAGATAATTCAGAAAACTGGTGTTTTTCGACTCCAGAATCAGTCAAGTCTTCTAAAGTTTCTGGAGATTTTGTTGACTTTGGGGTTCCTAACCTTGAAGAAAGCAATCACTTGCCTTCGAATTATTTAAAAGCAAGTGACAAAGTTGGATCTCTAATATCGTTAGATTCACCATTTCAGAAAGCCGACACAGCAGAAACTAGTGAGTTTGATGCAGCTGATCAACTGCAATTATCTGGCTCCGTGGGACCGTCTACTCCAAAGGTAAACTCAAGGTATCTTGGAGTTTATCTTTTGTCTTTTGTCATTTTCTCTTCATGTTGTTTTTTTTGGAGATACGTTTGTAGTTTTTTTGTATTTATGAAGTGTGTTCATTAGGATGAAGATGCCTTAAGGCTTTTAAAGTGGCTTGCATCTTCCCAAGCTGCAGAAGATATCAACTCTGATGATGAACTCACTCATGAGACAATTTTGAGCCCCTTACTACCTTCAAAAGACATCGACAAGGTCTTAGAGAGGGCCAATGTGGATTATGAGAGTGAATCTCAGAAAGAGTGTCAAGACATTCTTGATTCTATAGACATGCTTAACTTTGAAGAACCAGAAAGCAGAGCCTTTAAGCCTGGTGAGTACAATGGTCCCCGCAAACTTTTGTCGAATAAAGTTATACCACAGGTGGATGGCTCCAGTGATGATCTACAGTCAACTCCTTGCTCCGATGAATCATTCAAAACAGAACATAGGGGAGAAAAGTCATATGTGCAATGCCAACCACCTCAATTAGACTGTAACCTGGTCAATAAGCACCCAAGTAAGAGACCTAGATGGGGTTCTTTACCTGTTATCAGTCAGAAAGTGACTGAGATTTCACATCCCGGTGCATTCTGCACTTCGATTGGATGTAATGATGAGATAAAAGAAGGTTTAAGAACATCTTGGATTGGAAATCAATCAGAAAAACGTCCACTCATTGGCAAGAAGGATGTTAGTAACACAGGACAATCTAGTGTAATAGTTGAATGCTCTACAAGGGATTTGATGAGGAGAAAACGGTCTTGTCGTATTGAAGTCGCTGACTGTCGGAGCTCAGTGAAAGATCTAAAAGCAGAATTATGCTCGGATGCGGAGTGTGGGAGAGGAGATATACATATTGACCCGGGATTATGTAACTATAGTGAAGACCAAAAGTCGAAAAACATGGATCCGGATAATGCTAACTGTTCTGGTGAATCTTTGCACAGCACTGTGGATTATAATGCGAACCTTGCTGTCTGTCCTTGCAATCCTGAAAGTACTCATGTTTCAAAAACTGAAATTATTAGAGTAGATTTTGGTCGCAGGGTGCTGCAAACTGTCGGATCATGTATTGTGCCTTCAAATGTAGCTCCAGACGACCTTGCAACCAACACTCACTGCACAAGTGAAAGTGGATGTCAGACCTCAATTTCTAAGTTGCCTGACAGTCTTGGTGATGATTTGAAGGGCTTGGAAATTGAAACGACGCATGTGCTGTATGAGAATGTGCCATCCTGTGGAAGAGATCCTGGTATATACAAAGATTATGACACATCAAAAAGTTACACTGACACTGTAAAACTAACTGGTATGACAATTGCCAAGAAACCTCCAACTATAGATTGGAAAGATGAGCCCAAAAGTGAAGCTCCTGAGTTGCTAGGACATAGGGGCAGTGACATAGGAAGATCTCTACATGGAATATTTGCAGATGATTGCCTCCCTTTTTTTGTGAAGAACTCCCCAGAAGAAGAACTTCAGGGTGATAGCTCTAGAAAATGCGAGTATGATGACAATCGCGAACCAACAATGGGTGTTCCTCTCCTTTATCAGAATGATGGGTCATATTTATACATGCTGACTCCTGCAGTATCACCTCCATCAAGGGGATCTGTTGAAAGATGGCTGTCATTGGATCGCTCTGATGTTTCCAGGCAAAAGATAGATTCACCAGTTCTTCCAATATCTGAGGGGTTTTCTAATGATATGATGGATTCACAGGGTTCTCAGGCTGATGATAGTAAGTGCTCTTTGCCCGAGTCTGCTTCTTTGTCAAACGAAAACCCTAAGCTCAACCAACTACCTGAACATAATAAGAAAAGCTACAGCATGGAAGGCAAGACTGCAGACGAGACCAAGAAAAAAATAGCAACTGGCTGGTCCCAAGATACCTCTCAGTCTCAGATATCGGGTCCTGATAAAAAAATTAGGCTGACTCCATTGAGTCAAATAGGCTTTCGGGACCCAGCAAGTGTTGGTCACGGGCAGCAGTTAACTCTGCTTAGTATAGAGGTCCAGGCTGAATCTAGAGGAGATTTAAGACCTGATCCTCGTTTTGATGCCATCAATGTCATTGTTCTTGCTCTTCAAGAGGATGACGAATCTACAGTTGAAACTTATGCGCTTCTGCGCTGTGATTCTGCTAATGTGGGAAAGGACCTTGATGCAATTCCAGTCTCAAAGGTATTTGTTTTTACGGAAGAGCTACAATTGTTTATTCATTTCATTAAGCTCATCCAAGCTTGTGAGCCAGATGTGCTAATGGGCTGGGATGTTCAAAGCGGTTCCCTTGGATTTTTGGCAGAAAGGGCTGCACATCTTGGCATTGGTTTGCTGAATAAAATATCAAGGACGCCATCTCAAACCACTGTTGCTTCTGGAGATTCTAAAACTTCTGAAAAACAGACGATTAAAGAAATATTTTCCGAATCAGTTACCGCTGAATCAGTCCATCTCGAGAACACATTTATTGAGGATGAGTGGGGCCGAACACATGCCAGTGGTGTTCATGTAGGTGGTAGAATTGTGCTTAATGTTTGGAGACTGATGCGCAATGAAGTTAAACTTAATATGTACACAATTGAAGCTGTTGCTGAAACAGTTCTGAGGCGAAAAGTCCCACATATCCCATGGAAAGTACTGACAAGATGGTTTTCAAGTGGCCCTGGACGAGCAAGATATAGATCTATTGACTACACATTAGAGAGAGCAAAGTTGAATTTGCAGATTATGAATCAACTTGATATGATAAATCGAACATCAGAACTTGCTCGAGTATTTGGAATCGACTTCTTTTCAGTACTATCTCGAGGTTCACAGTATCGTGTTGAATCAATGTTTCTGCGATTAGCGCATACACAGAACTATCTTGCGATTTCCCCTGGAAGCCAACAGGTTGCCAATCAACCAGCAATGGAATGCTTACCTCTGGTTATGGAACCTGAATCTAATTTTTATGCGGATCCTGTTATTGTTTTGGACTTTCAATCTCTTTATCCATCAATGGTTATTGCGTATAACCTTTGCTTTTGTACATGCCTGGGTAAGATTTCACCTCCAAAGGCACAGACCCTTGGTGTCAGTTCATATTCACCAGATTTAAAAACTTTACATAGTTTGGAAAATGAACTACTGGTAACTCCTAATGGTGTTGTCTATGTTCCTTCGGAAGTTAGGAAAGGTATACTACCTAGGCTGTTGGAAGAGATACTTTCAACCAGGATCATGGTGAAACAAGCCATGAAAAAATTAGCTCCATCTCAGCAAGTTCTTCACCGGATACTAAATGCTCGACAACTTGCTTTGAAGCTTATAGCAAACGTTACTTATGGTTATACAGCTGCTGGGTTTAGTGGACGCATGCCTTGTGCTGAGCTTGCTGACAGTATTGTGCAGTGTGGCCGTAGAACTCTGGAAACTGCAATTTCTTTCGTAAACTCAAATGACAAGTGGAGAGCTAGAGTTATTTACGGTGATACTGACAGGTGTGTATCTTTCTTCATCAATTACTTTAACAAGTCCTTTAGAAATAGAAGAAAATGCTTGGCTGTATTCGCCACAGCATCATGTATGAATTAAGAAAAATCTGAACATATTAAAATTTTAATATGTAGTTTCTTTCTGGGACTGAGAGTCTTCCTCTCTTACTGGTGCAGCATGTTTGTACTTCTTAAAGGGCGTTCTCTTCAAGAAGCTTTCACAATTGGACGAGAAATTGCCTCAGAAATAACTAAGATTAATCCAAGTCCTGTCGCATTAAAAATGGAAAAGGTGTACTACCCGTGCTTCCTTCTTACAAAGAAGCGATATGTTGGTTATAGTTATGAGAGTCCTGATCAAGCCAGGCCAAAGTTTGATGCTAAGGGGATTGAGACAATTAGAAGAGATACATGTGCTGCTGTATCTAAAACTATGGAGCAGTCATTAAGGATCTACTTTGAAAGTCAGGATATTGATAAGGTAAGGTGTCATTTCTCTCTCTCTCTCACACAGACACACACACATGCATGCCCCTCTTGTTTGAACCACTTGATAATCAAGACAGCTTGTATGAGCTTCCTTACCAGATGGGAGACTTGTTCATTTTTGTGTTTCGCGTAAGCTATTGGCTTTTTAACTATACTTTGATCATTTATAGGCAAACTACTATTTGTATTCTATCTGATGTGAAATTCACAAAAGAAGCTATTCTTGTAATTTAACCTCCACGACCAATGTAACCAATATTGTCAAGATAAGAATCACAATTGGTTAGTGTCCAAAAGGAAAGGAAAAAGAAAGGGGAAAAGGAACAAGATAAAGGACAGTGAACTACTAACTGAAGTTAATACATACAGGTTAAGAAAATGAATAATAAAATCTTTTCTTGGCTTAGTTAGGGTTTTGAAAAGTTGCATCCAAAATAAATAGGAGGAATACTGTTTGAATTCTGTGTATGGACTAGAAATCATGTCTGTCAGGGAGGTATTCTCTCATTGTTATATCTGTGGTTTCGGACTATCTTTCAAGTTGAAGTAAAGGTCACACTCTTACTAGTCCATCTTGTTCAGTTTTTTATGTTTGTGATTTTAAGATGCTAATTTTCTTAAAGTGTATAGGACATATCGAAACTTAATATTTTTGGAAAAATTAAGCGCATGAATTTTTTACCCCTTTCCTTGGATCAGGTCAAGGCATATGTGCTTCGCCAGTGGACAAAGATAATATCTGGCAGGGTCTCTCTTCAGGACTTTGTTTTTGCAAAGGAGGTTCGCTTGGGTACTTATGCTGCAAATTCTTATTCACTTCCACCAGCGGCAATTGTGGCCTCTAAAACAATGCGAAACGACCCCCGAGCTGAACCTAGGTATGCTGAGCGGATACCTTATGTAGTGATTCATGGTGAACCTGGGGCCCGTTTGGTGGATATGGTGGTGGACCCGCTCGAACTTCTGGCCCTCAATTCACCTTTCAGATTGAATGATATTTATTAGATTAGGAAGCAGATAATCCCTGCTTTACAGAGAGTGTTTGGTCTCGTTAGAGCTGATCTGAACCAATGGTTTTTGGACATGCCTCGTCCAGCACGTGAAACTGTTGGAAAACGACACTCCCTTGTACAAAACCCACAGAAGATGAGAATCGATTATTATTATGCATCAAAACATTGTGTTCTCTGTGGTGACTTGGTTCAGGGATCAGCCCATCTATGTCATAACTGTTCTAATAATGAAACCGCTGTCGCTATAGCCTTGACAGGAAGAACTTCAAAACTGGAAAAGAATATCCAACATCTTGCTGCTGTAAGTTTTACATTGGCTATGCAAATATTTCTTAGTGTATGGAATTTTTGTGTTTATGCTATTACAGTTACCTATTATGCACTCTGTGTAGCTTAGGGTATGTGTATTATTTTCTACTTTAAATGCATAGAATATCGTGATTATCCTCTACCCAAAAAGAACCTTGTTTGACAATGTCAATATCTGCATTAGTGGCAAATGGTTGATGGCCCTTATCATGACTTATTTACTCTATATTTTTTAATATCATTTTATAAGGATGTCTAATGTCTTCTCTGGGTGCTTCTTTTGTGTGTATGAGATATTTCTCTCCTTTTCCGCACATGTTGACAGTTTTCATCCGTAAATGGATTGTTTTGCCCTGATATGAGATGGCCATTCTTGCGATGATTGAATGTGTGAACTGATTCATGTTTTTTATTACGACACACAGATATGCCGTCACTGTGGGGGTGGAGATTGGCTCATTGAAAGTGGAGTGAAGTGCACTTCACTAGCATGCTCAGTTTTTTACGAGAGAATGAAAGTTCAGAAAGAATTGCAGTCACTGTCCGAAGTTGCTACAAGAACTGGTTTCTACCCAAAATGCATGGTAGAGTGGTTCTAACTCTTTCAAGTTTTGTTTTCACATATTCTGACTGTAGTTATGTACCCAAGTATACATATTATATACATATATACACACACTTACATATGTAGATATAAGTAATGACACCTGTACATAATCTACTGTAGAAAAAAATAAAATTATGTTGTTCATTTGTTTGTCTTAGGTTTTGAGGAATGGCATGTAGTTTGTGAACTATGGTGTATAACTCATTATGTTTTATCGGTTTTATATAGAATGTGTATTTGTCATTGTTCCTTTCTGTCATAATGTTTGCGAAATGGTCACGTAGTTCGTGAAGTACGATGTTTATTTTGTATTGTGTATTTATTGTCTCTCTCGCTTTCTGAGGCAAAAATAACCTCCGTATTTTTTGGATGGCGGCGGCTAATGCTACCACAAATATTTCTAAGTACACCACATTTACTAAAAATACCACATATAAATAATTTAAATACTCCTAATTTTTTTGGGCACCACATTAAATTCTCATTTTACCCTTGCACTACTACAACAAATGTTCAAAGTTTAGTTTCCAAACTTATCGTTATTGTTCAAAACTTAGTTTCCGAATAACCTATGGTATGTTCATGTTTTGGACTAA
>JAUEKW010062982.1:894-13123 GCA_032274785.1 Ajuga reptans
ACACCAACAAAAAAAAAAAAAAAAAAAAAGACACAAAAAACCACCTAACCGCACACACACACAAGGGGGTGGGGGGTGGAAGGAACTTATCAGAATTTCACTAAATTCCAATTCTATGAAACTACTTTACAAAATTAAGATGTATGCAAAATTTCAAGGAAGCAAGGAACCAAGCCAAGTCTTGGCAGCATAGCTTAACTACAGGAAACAGTTACTTTACTGAATTCCAACTATATGAAATTACTTTAAGACATAAGAGATATACAAATTCAATAGGAATCAAAGAACAGCTGCCAAGACTTGGCTCCACACAAGTTCTTAATTTGCATTCCAAAATCTTTTGGGATCATTGCCCTCTTGGCCACTACATTCAGAAACAAACAAATCTATTAATTTTACGTCAATATAATACGTCTGGAATTCTTTGATGCAGGTGTACAAGAAGCATGGGCAATTCACTCTCATTCAGCTATAATTCAGGTCATCATCCAGAATAGTGCAAGCATGGGGAAGAAAAAAGCTTTTTGCCCAACACAAAAGAACAGTCATAATAATATAGTAGAAATAGTAATATAAGTTATCATCTCATTAGACAATTTCCCATAGTTCACTGACTTAAAATGATAGAACACCTTCTTAAGTTGAGCTTCAAGTTCGTCCCTCTGTTTTTCAAGAACAGATATCTCTGCTGCTAGTTCCTGAAAAAAAAAAAAAAATATTGAATCATAACTGTACAAGCACATCTAGCCTACAGAAAATCCGACAACTAGCCATCACAGTACAAAACTTAAGCAAGTCATTAACCGTAAACAATGACAAACTTCAGCTCTTCCTTGCCAGCACTAGAAACTCAATACTACCGACAGACGAGCATCTCATACCTCAAAAACTTGATTTAAGCTAATGAAGGAACGAGGCTTCATGAAATAATTCGGCATTGCCTTTCTGAGTGTTATTCCTTTTTTTCTGTATTACTATAAAAGTGTCATTCTTAAGGCACGGAGAAATAATCTGAGATTCACACAACTTGGAAATGGGTCATCTTTGTAACAAGGACAGGGTGCGCCGTCACTTACCAGAACGCATCTCAAAGCATTCACCCATAGACACACTTATATTTATAATACAAAAACCTTCAACTCTAGAACTTGGATCACAACAAAAAGCAAAATCTCATGGTGTTAGCATCCCGGAAAGCAGTTCAATTTTCAAGAACGAAACAGCATATGATAAGGACAACCATTCCAAGTTCAACAAATGCAATTCTGTTTTGCAGATATGGAACTCACATGTGTTCTACTTCATTTTTTTTTTGCTCTCCTATGCATATCTTATCCTAACAATTGAAATACTGATATTCCTAATCCTTTCATTAAAGCACCAGACTGATGCAGAAGGACTAATAGTCTTTAGGGTTTGGTTTCAGTTATTTTGCTTTAAAAATTGGTTCCCTCTCGTACATGGTTTATCATGCCTTATAGGATTTTGTCCAATTTTCTCTTGATTTACATAACGTGACAGAAATCTACTTTCAACTTATTTTATTGGACTTCCTATGCCTAGATGTCAAAGATCACAACTTCTCTGGATATTACCTTTTCAATTTCACTAACTTCACTGACTTTGCTCACTCGGAATTTTAATGCATCTTCTTTCTGAACCCTGCCAAAAAAGGAAAGGAAATGAACACTTCTCGGAAAAAGAAGAAACAAGATTACAAAGAAGAACTGTTATAAAACTAAACAGGCAAACGGAGATTACTGAAACATATGCAGGTAGGATATAACAGTACAACTCCATCTAAATATTTACTTCCTGGAGAAACATAATTACAGAAAAGACAATCCACCTGATGAAAACATATTCAAAACGAGAGAAAGGGAAAAGGTATTAAATTCACAAACCATTGAACCTATCATGGAATCCTTACAGAAGAATAAAGGTAAGTAAGAAAACGAGATAACAGAAATATGCACAGAACAGAGAATCTACAACAATAACAATAAGGTTAAGCCTTTACAAATATCGAGTGCATCTTGGTAACTGACAAGAACTCACAAAAGAAAATTGACTTTTTATAGCAGAATCACACCTGTAATCAGTGATGCGCTTCTCAGCTTTTGAGGAAGAGCTTGCTAGGGATTCCAACAATACTTTCAACTTTTCAACCTGACATGCTTAAAACATAAATTTTCAGACTTATCGACTTCTATACTAGTAAGAATTTATAAGACAATTTGAGTGAAATGGAAAGTTGTAATAATTTTCCAGACATCTTGAAGCAAATTCCTCCAGACTTAGTTCCACGAAAGTCTTAGAGGTTACATACAGTGAACAGTTATTCTTTGATAAGAAACAGAAATTTCATTAATTATTTATGATAAATACAATGAGCATTAAGATCCCACCAGAGGGACACTGAGATTCTCATTAAAAGCTAAAGGGGGAAGACGCAAAGAATTAACAAAGCAGAGATAGTGAGCTAAAGAATGTCCCCACATTCGGAAGGTAGTTTTTTGTATTACCGAGAATAAACAAAAAGAATATAAGGTAATCTTGATGAGAACTGAACATGAAAGGGGCTCCATTTAATAAGTAACTGGAAACTCAAGACTATTCTAGTAGGACACAAGTACTTATGTGGCTTTTGACAGTGAGTTTCAACTCTCTCACAAGATTTTAAATGCTTGTACAACAGAAAGACAAGGTCCCACACATACCTTTTGAGAATGAATTTCAGATGTGTCACCACATTTAAGATTTTTCTTTTTCAGTAGAAGCCCTTCCATTTTGGAACAAACTCTGATATGCGCAAGTGCCTCTTTAAGTGCCTAGTAATAAACAAACAAACAAACAAACAAAAAAATCAGACACTCCAAAATCCAAATTATGAATTCATGCTCTATAGAAGCAAAGACAGCACATCTACATTAAACAAATCATGACTATAAAAAGAATCACGGGATTGACAGTTTTAGTCCAGGTAAATTGGAAATAACTGCAGTTCTAAAACAGATCAAACTCCTTGCGAATCAATGGGGCAAAAAGGTTACAGGTTTCCCATTTTGCTGGTGATTGAGAACATTTCTTAAGTTAGTCCATGGATGAATAAACGGGGGAATACACACCGACGGCCATTAAAATGAAAGGGACTTGTAGTTTTCACCACAAAGCCCCTCAAGTCCAATGATCATAGAAGACTGGGTGTATTGCATCCAGTCCCCATCCAAGAACTGCACATGAGGTTAAGTGTTGTGTGCTAAGTTGCTAACCCTTTTGCCTTCATCATTGCATCCCTGATTTTCCCTATTTCAAATCGAAACCTTCTAAGTCATATATCCATGAAACATGGAAATTTGTTCATGATTGCTAGGTAACATTGCTCATGTCCAGAGTATGCCAGTGATGAAAACGTAAACTCCCCGAAGTAACCCTCAACTTCAGAGGAAAAAAGGCTACTATAGATTAATACGGTTAAGGTTTTGGGATGGGCCATCAGCAGCTAAGATACAGGAATCAGTTTAGGAAAGTTAAACCAATTCTGTTTTTTTTCTTTAAAATAATCACAAGGAGAAAGATACAATTGCTAGGTTCAAAATAACTATACCAGGATTGGAACCAAATGCAACTGTCTAATGCTCCAATTAATACTAAGAAACGAAGAGAATGTAAATATCGGAAGCAATAACATAAGTAACATTCACCAATAGCCCACATGACATGTTCCCACACCATTAACATGCAATTGACTTAAGATGTAACAAATTGTACCCCAAAGATGCTATAGAGAACTTATTAATAGAACGTGTAGGAGCAGCAACATTCACCTCTATTGTTGGAGCAGCATTCTGTTTACTGTTCGTTTCACCACCATCACCACCATGGTCATTCGATGCTCTTAATTCAAGTTGTTTCTTCAATGTGGAAACTTCAGCATCAATTCTGTTTGTAGGCATATATCATTAGAAAAGGTATGAGAAAACCTCATCCTGCCAAGTGGAACCCTCATCTTTCCTTCAGAACAATCAATAATTTTCAATCAAGTGCAGCTAGTTGTGTATGACAATGGTTGCCAGACAACAAGCTGCTTAAATTGGATTAAATTTTCTGATTTTTCTAAAAGTGAATCTAATTCAACTTCCACCAAACACAGGTCAATCTCAATCTACTTGATAGTTTTTTGGATGTATTTCCTTGATTCCCAGGTATTGAAGAGCACGAAAATTAATGGAGTGAAGTTTCAAAGGGTGCAAATCGTCAGCAGCACCAAGTGACGCACGTAAGTGTAAGGATTGGAAGCAAACTAATTTCATATTTTGACACATAAAAAATGGGTTTAAGGTATGAAATTAGCAGGTAATTCTAATAATCTGACATAATCTCAACCTGTTGTATGCCAGTTGAAGACCACATTATGAACAGTCTCCATCAAGCCAATTAAGTTAAAAGCAATATCCCGTAAATGTATAAAAAGATCACTATATTATCATCTACATTGCCTACTTTGCAGGCTCAGCAAAGGAAGAAAAAAGAACAGCCTGTTTTATAACGCGCGATCGATTGAATAGAATTCCTTTTATAATTTATATCACACAACTGCATGGTGACAGCTTTGTTCAGATATATGAACCATCAAATTTGCTATTGTACATATATTAGCACTCAAAAGAAAATTGGATCTTGAATATCGAGTAATCAAATATATTTGTTAAGAAAAGCTTAGTATGGCAGCATATTTTCCACTTAAAAGAGATACTACTTAAATTCTACAAACCCGCATCTTTACAAAAAAAACTCAAAGAAACAGATAAAAAGAACTAACACACCTCCAACACCTATGTCTTACCAAAAAAAATAAATAAAGATACCAGGTCAAAATATGTGAAAACCACGCTGAAATATAGTGGCTTAACAAAATACTATCAAATTTTCCATCAAGAAGGAAAGTGCATGCAGTAAGAGGAAGCATTTGAAATGGGCATTTTGTAATACCTCTGAATATCAGCATTGATTTTCAACCCTGTGATGGCTCCTTCAGCAAATTGAAGCAACTCCTCTCTCTTCACCTGCCGCCCAACAATATATCAGCTACTTTAAAGGTATATTTTCAGACCTATTGAATGCAATGTCATGAATATGACTATAATCTTCAGCTCTTTTTTGCAACAAGAGATGTAAGTTCTTTTCTGTGGTGCAATATTTAATTTAGTACAGTACGAAAAAAGGGACCCTAACAGGTTAAAATTACCCAAGATTTCATCCAACTGCATTTTACTTTGTTGCAATAAAATCGGATTTGTTAACTTATACCAGTACTTCATCTTGGTAGCTGGAGAAAGCTTTTGCAAGATCCTGAATGCTGCTCACTATTGCATTGTGAACTTCTTTTCCTCCCGTGAGACATAGACTGCAGGTAGTAGAAAGATCAAGTACAATTGCGTTTTCATTGGATATGCTCCAATAATAGAACAGTTAATGTAGGCCTCCTAAGCTAGGACCTACAAAGCATATTAGCTACGCAGTGGAAAAACTTACCCAAACAATTCGAGAAGAATAGAAACTTCATCTTCGGTTGGAGCTTCAAGAATCTAAGCCAAAACAAAACAGGAGACCAAATCCAGAATCACATGTCGTAAGATCCAGCTTTCTATCTAATTCTCAATAAATTACGGCACTGTTGCTCTGAAAATACAGCTGGCTTGACTAACGAAATCAGAATATATAAAGGTTTTTTGCCAATTAATATATATCTCAGATGTACTGCATAAAAGTACAATATAGCATATCCAAGAAACAATAACATGTATACAGTTTAAAATGCATTTTTTGTTCATGACATGTTGACTGATGCAATTCCTCATACAAGTGGTCCAACTAGGATTACTAGTCCGGTAAATGAAAGCATGAACATCATACAGGATCAGAACTGCACATGACCACAACTTCAGAGTAATAATTACTAAATCCAGACAAGTAAGCCGGTATTAACATACCATACATATGGATATTCCCTCCAAAGCCTGACTGTAAAGAAAGACATCACGGAAAGTCATTGGCTCCCCACCCATATCTGGGTCATAGTATAATACCTGCCCATTCAGAATTGATCAGGGCACAAGTAATCTGATGATCTGATCCAAGAGATTCAGAGATTATCAGAAATGAATCAGCAAAAAAATGATGAATAATGCGAAAAAAGAGTTAATAAATTGTTGCAGAGATAAGTCGTTAGAATTATTAGGGAAAGAACATTACTGTGCAGGTACCCAAGTTTTATAATCTGGACCTTGTCATGTTACAATTCTTATTAGATCCTCCTTGATCTTAACAAACATATTCTATATTTGCTCTGCACTTTACTATAATGTGAATGAATGGAAAAATATCTATACTACATAACCGCCTAAAGAAGTTAATAAATGTACTATTTTATAAACTAAATCAAGAATATAAAGTTAGGCTATGTTGGCTTGAGTGTGTTTATCCTCAAAAAAATAGAACTAAATATATATCACACTTCCCTGCAACAATCGTCTCTTCTCCCAGAGCACTTCAAATATACTAATCATAAAACAAAAGATATATAATTTTTCCCTAATTCTTTTCTAAAACGTTTTTCCCCCAACACCCAAAACAAATATAACCTTGCTTTAATAGTTAGCTTAAAAATTCAAGCATACATAACCGTGAGAACATATCTAACTTATAAAATGAAAAGAGAAACATGCATACACAAACGTGCAATCATTAAATGTTTTAGTAACATTATTCTCACACATTTTAAAGTGAATATAGAATAATCATTTTATTATATTAAATATTAAAAAATATAAAAGATCGTCCAGGTTTGGAGGTATATTATGGAAATGGAATTATCTCTCTCGGTTCATGTCATTGTCATGATGAGAAGCTTACATTACAAAGGCAAATGCATGGGAAGAGACTTCTGCTCTGACCATGCCACGGAAGAACTACTCTACAACAGATGCTTGACCTAAGCTGCTCTTACCATGCTAAACAACTTTGGGCTAGACCAAGATTTGGCCACCCCAGCTCTTTCCCAGCCCATTTCCGTCCCCCCAATATTTCATGCAAGGTCTCAGTTACTTGCCTTTAAAGTATGATAAAAGGACAATATACTTTTGCTAATAACCGAGGGATTCATCTGCAGTAGAGAGGGTAACAGCAAGCATAGATAGCCCACACAATATTCAGATACAACTAAAGGATTCATGTAGATTATGAAGAACTAAAAAGTTGAAATGATTCATAATACTATTTTTGAAATAAAATGCCATAATGGAGGGTCTACCAAGCAAAGAATTCATCAGGAAGAGTACGAAAAACCCAGTTAAAATAGCCATTGGCCCTTAGTTTTTCTACTTGAACAACTCATGAATATTAAAACAGATTATCTGTAGTGCTGTGACATGCTTATCAAACGTATATGTGGGCACATGACACATGTGATACCTAATTCATGTCCTTGACAATTTTCTAATACTGAAACAGATACAGATAATAAAATACATAGAAGCTTGTGCATAAAATGTATGGTTTACCAGGGTATAAGCTTTGAGTCTTTATTCATTCAACTCATGGATAATGTTCTCCAAATTAAGTTTGAACACAATGTTGCCAGAGAGTTGTTAGAGGCGCGACTCAGACGAGGCACATGAGTTTTGAGGTTATGCACCTCTATATGTCAGAGGCAGGCGCTGTCCCGTAGGGGAGCGCCTTTGTGCACCTCTTGCACCTCCCATCGGGTGGGGGGCGCCTCTTGAACACAGACAACCCTATACATTTAAAATGTGCTTTTGGTATCCTTCCTCTATTAAAAAATAAAAGAAAGACGTGGTTCTAAGTCTGCCAAAGCCCATCGGTGACATTTAGCAGAATAGCTTATGGAACTAGGGTTAGCCGTTAGAGTTGAGAAAGAAATCAGAAAAGAAAAGGAGGGGAGGTTGTTGCTGCTCTGCAACACTTGCAAGTGCTTCACCACCATCGGACAACCACTGCCGGACTCTCTCCAGCATCCGGATTCCGGCACCCTCCACCAATGACCACCACACGATCTTTTGGCTCATTTTATGTGTTGACTTATGGAGTTGTTAATTATGTTTGGATTTGAATTTTAACTATGTTTAGATTTGAATGTTGAATTTGTTGAAATCTTATCTCAATAGAGCGTTTGATCTTGAATTTTCAGCTATCATGAATGTCCCTTAACATTTTATCCATTATGAACTTGTTTGATGCTTAATTTAGCCTCATAATGAAAGGTTTCTTTTTTTTAGCTATTTATATTCTTTTTGAGTTTTTGTTCCCTGTATCCAAGAGGCGCACGCCTCAGGCGCTAGAACAGCCTGTGCACCTCTCACCTTAGATAAGTATGGCTGCTGCAATATTTTAAAATATGAATTACATAAAGCATTTCTTGGTTTAATTTGGCTCACATATAATCATAGTTGAAAGTTTTCCGGCCGCAATTCTTTTCTGTATATTCAATGCATGCACCAGATGTTATCAAATCATATATGCTTTCAAGACCCCAGATTTACTCATTCTGCCCAAGCCCCACAAGAGCTTGGCACCTTGTTGAGTTTTGTGTCTTTAGTGGGTGAAATATAATGAGATGAAGTTCAAAAAATAGAATAGTTGCACAAGGATTGCTTCTCTTTAACTGATGTAAGAATTAAAACAGTTAAAATTGTAGAATCAAGAGCTAACCATTGACTGCCTTCTTGGGCTCCTTGGCTCTTCAAGAAGTTGATGCTGCTCATTGTTCTTTTCTTTGTCTTGGACTGTACTACCAGAAGGCTTTTCGATTTCTTTCAGAACAGCTAACCATCTTCTCATCAACTCAACTCTCTCGGGTCCTCTGCAAGTAACAGAAGCCTCTTCCAATCTTTTCACAGTCTGCTTGAAGCTTTTATAGTTCCGACCACCCTGGAAAAATCAACTGCAGAATTTACCATTTGGAAAAGGTTGAACTCTAGAATACAAATAGAACATGATCGCATTTTTTATTATTGATGTCTTCATCATCCAATTTACCACCAGAACAGATGCAATCAGTCTCCTTGTCAATATGTGCCAACAGCGAATATAATTCTAATTTATATTTTCATACTTAAATCCACAGCATAATAGCATAACATTTTCCACAACAAAAATAATTGAATAAAAAAATTTCAAAATCAATAAGAATGAAAAACTCTTTAGATAAATATGTTTCTTTGAACTCCACATATATCCAACAGTGAGATACCTTTGAACGACCATACTCACAATTAGACAAATTGCCTCTTTCTCTCAACATTTCTGCTACAGCATAGTAAACACCACAACGGGAGGAGGAAAAAGAAATATTACTTCTTCAATCAAAGTCAAGTGGCAGAACTCCATTCTACCGCAAGAAAATATAGGCAAAAGCCCTCAATCAAACAAGTCGACCATAAACTCATTTACAATCTTTCCCCCAATTTGAAGGGGAGAGATGAATTGGACTGACTGTCCAAATCGCTACTCTGCATTACAATATATAGAAACCCGTAATACCTCGATTATAAAAATAAAAGTAACTAATTTCATTATACCCTAGTTTGTACAATTTTTCCCCAATTTGAAAGGAGAAGATGAACTTGACTCACTGTACCCCAAATTGCTAATATGCATTACAATCTACAGAAGCCCTACTATTAAAAATCGAAGTAACAAATTTAATTATAACCAAGTTTGCACTACACTGTTCCAACTCAAAACAAACACACGCGACAGCCTTGGATCAGTTTGTTCTAATTCACAAAGAAATGAAGGGAGATTGAGGAAGATAATATTACAATGCGATCTTGGAGGAGTTTAGCCCCCTCGACAACAGCTTGTCCAGCTTGTTGAACTACGGAATCAGCATAATTTTTCACGGTGCGCGTGAGGTTGTTCTTATTACCGACCTCCACCGCCTTGTTCACCGCCGATCGCAGCCACGACATTGTTTACAGCTCCGAATTTCACGACTTTCTTCTTCTGATTTCTCTTCAATTATCTAGTAGTGATGCTTGTAATTTCTTTCCGAGAGAGCGTGTACATGCAAACAAAACGGGGGCTCAAGCAAGACAAGAAATCGACTGAATCTCAAGTAAGGCTGCGTTTGGCGTAAGGAAAATGCGCCCTTGACTTTGGTGCTTGGTTAAAATGGGTTTTGGAGGTAGAGGGCGTGGGAATGGAATAAAAACCTATATTAAAATGGGTTTTGATTAAAATGGTTTTGTTTTCAGCTTCCCACAGACAGATTTTGCATATTAAAATAATCAAATATATCCAATCATTACTTACCTCACTATCTATAATATAATATTACATACACTTACCTTTTCCAGCATTGATTTGACACCTAGGGCTCGTTTTGTAGGGGGTATGAGATTAGGGGTAGTAACTATCGTGCTATTAGATATCATGTATTAGCCCATACGGTATAACATGTCTTGTGTTTGGTAGGGGTGATTATATATACCATCTTTTGACTATCTTGCATTTGGTAGGCAATATAACCAGTATGATTAGGACATTTCTTCCTAGAAACTCCATCAACAAAAACAGGGGAAAAAACACGATTTCAGATTCAATCACCCCACCCCTTCTAAAAACTTGAAGAACCCTAGCCAAATGGAGTTCTTGTATTTCGACCACTGTTACGCAACGGATTCGTAAGATTTCAATGCGTGCATGGTGTAATAGAGGTATGCCCCTTCCACACACTGAAATCGTGCTCGATTTTTTGGTTCTTGGCATGTGGCTAAAATGTGTATTCAGGTTGGCCTCAATAATTAGCATATATTTTTAAATCAGTTTTGAAACATGAAATTGCAAGGCTTCTTAGCCCCTTCGTTTACAAATAATTGGTGTTTTGTGGTTTGAAGACGATTACATATATATGTGCGTGAATGCCAATTTATTTATACTTTCAACTCCTCTACTAGCTGCTACAGAATAATAATAAGTCTAAAATATCGTAAATTGTAAATTAGTGTTGCATTTTGCATTTTATTGGTTGCATTTTTCATTGAGATCCCAAGGGAAACTTTTTCAAAATCCCTTGTTTTGTATGATTTTGGACTGCAAGGGATTAATACAATTTAGAACTGAAGAGCATATATACGTTACATCTTATTACGTTATATGCGGGATCATTAACTTCATGAAGAAGTGAGTATGTATTGTAATTCGAGCTAGTTTTCCACCGATTTTCGATTGTAACTGTTGCTGCTAAACCATATTCAAAAGTCGTTCAATTATAATTATATTGTTTATAATTCATATTTTATGTTCCACTAACTCATTCAATCCCATACAGTGTCGACTACAACCTCTTCGTCAAACTCCACTCTAAGTTTTGAGGCTAGTCAAATAGAGATGTGCAGATGCGTCTTAGAAGTACAACACTACAAATCAAGGCCTGATTGCGCAAGGCCCGATTGCGGCCACATTCGAAGACTGATATCATGCCCTATGGGCCCGGTGAGTTAATTTTTGGTTTATGTTTTTAACATATTTAGCATAAGAATTTTACATATAGGAAGACGATATCCCTTTGTCTTTCGGAATAGGAAAACAAGTACCAATTTCATCACCCGACCAATGACCGTACTTGCTTAAACTGTAACGTAGAATTTTCCTACCTGAATGCTCAAATATTGGAACAAGTTGATGTAATTGACGATCTAGACGTCACAATTGAAGAGCGCACGTCGGCCGAGCAAACTCTCATGCCCTAAGACCGTCGATCATTGCACAAATGACCGTGAACTTGACAATAAACTAGCAAACTTTCATGCATATTGCTGACCAATTGAAAAAAAAACAACAATCACTTACGTGTGGTTCAACTGCACTTTGTTTGCCTTCTATTATGTAGCGTTGGTTTTTTTTTTGTTACATTTTTTCCTCTTTTAGGTTACATTTTACGTTATAATAATGAAATGCAATTCAACTTGTAAACCTCTATTCCTTGTTAATGCATTTTTCAGAGGCGTAAAATTACATTGCTATTGTGGGGACTGGAACAGCAAGATCCACATTGTTGTCACAGCTTGATTGTCATTGTTAAAATCTTGCAATATCAAATTGCTTGTAATTTATTTGACTCTGCATTTCTTTTCTTGGAACAACTGTCAAATGGAAGTACACAATGAAATTAAAGACCAGTTGACTACTATGCAAAGAAGTGAAT
>JAUEKW010063092.1:0-13117 GCA_032274785.1 Ajuga reptans
ATGTGACAGTGCTTGCGCTCAACACGACTATTCTGTTGAGGTGTATGTGGACAAGAAAAATGATGATGAATGCTATTAGCAACTATAAAATCACGAACACGAGTGTTAGTAAACTTAGTTCCACCATCGCTTTGAAACACTTTAACAGTAGAAGCAAACTGATTGCACATGAAAGCATGAAAACGAACCAGAACATCAAAGAAACACGAGTAATCATCAACAAAAATAACAGAATAACGATAACCCTCAGTAGAGGTCACAGGCGCGGCCCCCAAAGATCACAGTGAATTAAATCGAGAACAGCAGAAGCATTTTTATCATTCAAATCAAATGATAAATTTTTTCTCTTCGCCAATTGACAAGAGGAACATACACTAGTATTTGGTAATAATGAAGTATCCGATAAATTTCCAATTTTATTTAAAAGAGAAGCAACAGAAAATGGGACATGCCCCAGGCGCAAATGCCATAAATCAAAGCTAGCTTTTAACTTATTATTATGAATAACAACAACTAAAGCGGGATGACCATGTTCCAGCACGTAGAGTCCCTTCTCAAATCAACCTTGAGCTAGAGTTTTCTTTATCACTCGGTTCTGAATTGCAAAAGATTTGTCAGAGAAAACAACGTCAACTAGATAATCAGTAGTAAGCTTGCTAATGGATAGTAAATTTTTCGTCAAATG
Organism: Ajuga reptans; assembly: GCA_032274785.1. Classification (NCBI taxonomy): domain Eukaryota; kingdom Viridiplantae; phylum Streptophyta; class Magnoliopsida; order Lamiales; family Lamiaceae; genus Ajuga; species Ajuga reptans. Next base: position 686 of record JAUEKW010063092.1, read on the forward strand.
TGGTACAACCAATACGTCAAGCAAATGCACATTATGAGACAAGCAGCGAGAACCAGTATGAGTAATAGTTAAAGATGCCCTATTACCAACCACAAAATGACCATCACCAGAATATGGAGCAAACGAGTCCAAAGTCGAGGCTTGAGATGTCATGTAAGCCGAAGCGCCAGAGTCAACATACCAATCAGAAGCAGAAGACGGAGCAATGTTGCAAGATGCATTGAAGGCCTGGGCGAGATGGTCGGGAGTAGTGGCAGCCCGAGCCTGAAGAAACTATGGACACTTATCGGCATAATGATCACCGCGATAGATTTGGCAACGAGGGGTGTAATTCCGGTGACTAGAAGAGGTGTTGCCTCGGCTGTGTGGGCTGAAATTATTGGAGCGACGTCCAAAGTTGCCATTATCATGGCCATAGGATCTAGACGATTGGGAGGAATTGGAGCTGCGACCAAAATTCTTGGAGCCACGGCGAGCAGTGGAGGTGAACGCTGCAGGGGGCGACGCAACATCGGTCGTGGTTTGTAGCAAAATTTTGAACTACTGTGCTTGATGCAGCAGATCACGAAAGTATAGTGGAGACAAGAGGGCTAGCGAGTATCGGAGAACCCGGTGAATTGCAAGTCGAGACCACGAAGGAACTAATTGACATTTATCGGACTCATCAACTAGGCGACCGACAACCGCTAACTGATCACAGAGGGCCTTAAACTTGCAAACGAATTCAGACACCATAAGAGACCCTTTCTTAAGGAACAAGGGTTCCTCCCGTAACTGATTCGCACGAGAATCAGAGGAGTGAGAGAACGCTGATTCAAGAGCGTCCCATGCAGCGCGGGACATGGAACAATCCAGGACTACGACAAGAGATTCCTGGGTGAGAGAGGAAAGAAGAATCAAGATGATTCACTGAACCTTGGAGCACCAAGATCCGTAGTCTGGATTTGGCTTGGTAGTGTCACCGGAGACGATGGAGGCCGACGGAGGAGGAATATATCCGTTGACGAAGTCGTAAAGTTCATGACTTTAAAGAACGGCAACAACATGTTTCTTCCAGAGAAGATAGTTCGTGGATGCAAGCTTGACGGTAATAAGATAAGTCAAGGTATTGACCGTAATAGAATTAACGGAAGAAGAAGAATAAGAAGCCATAAGAGAGGGGAAGGGGAGGCCGAGAGATAGAGAGGGCGGCGAGAGATTTGAGAGAGGAAGGGTAGGGTTTTTGGTATTTTAGGCTGATACCATGTAAGAGTGAATAATTGATCATTGTTAATTAGGTGATTAGGGTCTTCCACTATTTATAATGTGTATGTAAAACAAGATTACAACAAATCAAATCCTACCAAATATACAAAAGATTTGATATATACAAACAAATTAATTTCAAATATTATCCTTATCATTATCTTTTAGAATATTTTGTTTGGTTTATTTCCTTTAATTTATTATGGTACTGATTTATTGTTGTTAGGATTTTAGAGTTCAATTATTGGTATAAATAGGAGTCTCCAATATTGTATGAGATAGTTGAATATTGATATGAAATAGAAAACAGGTTTTATTCCCAGTTTGTGTCTCTTTCCTATATTCTTAGAATCAATGGATTTAGACCCCGCATACTATTGTTCTTTCCACACTTCTCGGATTTAGGAGTCAAGTGGACGCTCCTTAATCATGTCGCCTCGTCGTGCACCAGCCGTTGATGCCGAGATGATTGCGTTGCAACAACAGATCGCAACCCTTGCTCTCGCTGTCGAGGCACTACACTTGCAACAACAAAAATGTTCGATGCTTCAGTGTGATATTTGTCCGCCTATGGCCCAGGTATGCCGCCCGCAGTTGATCACCGGAGATATGGAAGCCACGAGGGAAGACCACGTCTGGCCATTCCTCCTTTTTCCCCAAGCAAATCTGATGATGAAGATCCACCCCTGATATTCGATCCATTTGTAGCGGATTATGACGGTCCCCCCTGTTTGACACTGATGGAGATAGTCTGGAGTCATATTAATTTTCAGATTGGGTCAGCACAGATGATTCCCCCCTAACCGGATTATGACAGTCCGGACTATCCTTCCGTTTTATGATAGTATGGATGATCCCTTCGACCCAAATTATGACAATCCGGATGATTCCACCCAACTGGATAATGACGGTTCACCTCAATTTGACACCTATGACCAAGAGGATGTTCCCGAGGTCCATCTTGAAGGGGGTATTAGTCCTGCCTTGGTGTTACAGCGCCACGAAACCCCCTTTGCAAAAGAATTAGTTTATGTGGTGCAAGTCGAATTTGTATTCGGTGAAGCCCAGTTGCACATTCTGCAATGTAGCGGAGCTGCATGGTTCTAGTAGTGTAGGTTATGATCGTAACATGTGCCTACGCCATTTTTATTGGTTGTCCTTATGTCGTTCCATTTTTTAGTTTGTGGAGATGAGACTGATACGGATTCGAGGGCGTATCGTTTTCCATCTAGGGAGGATGAAGCTGATTCCAATTCGAGGGCGAATCGTTCTGAGGAAGGAAATAATGATGGAGATGAGAATATGCTGGCACTTTTATTATATTATGTTTTTTCCTTTCTAGTTTATTTAGCCTAAATTATTATGTTTGTGTTAAAGTAAAAGTAAATAAAATAGAAGAAAAGAAGAAGCAGAAGTAGGCGTGGAAGTGTTCATTATTATTCCATAAGAAGTCCCTTTATATAGGTATACAAACTAGGGTTTAGAAATACATGGAATAAAGCAAAACTCCTAAATTGCCCCTCATCAGTTACTTTTGATGAAGGTACACTAATGTCTTTTCCTTCTGCACTGCCCCTTGTGCCAAATCAAAAGGGTGAATGGTGCATAATTTATTGCCTCGTTAAAAACCTTGTCAAGTAGCAAAACTCAATGGGAAAAAATAAACCTTAGTCGAAGGGAACAAGAGTGCAACACCCCTATGTTGAGACTCCCCTTGAAGTCTACACATCTCACTTGATATGTACATCTGACAAGAGAGCTTTGTAAATTTCCACATCCTTGATTTTACATAAATCATGAGGATATCATTTGGTTGCTGGTTATAGAATAACGTTGGTGATGCATGCTCCTTGTGAGAACCTTTGATTTTAGCATAATTCCATCTGTTCATAGCAAATAACTTCATCTTCATAAATTTGAGTAGATCTTCTTTTGTAGGGCTCAAACCACACGCCTCTTCTATTTGTGTGATGATTATCTTTAACCGTAGACACTCTTGAACTTCTACATGTAAGCTAATGGTCTCTAAGTGATTTGACGAGGTAACTTGAGAAGTTGTGCTTGGTTGATCTTCAAGATTTCATTGTATTTCTCATGGTAATACATAACCAGTTCAATAATGATATTTACATTGGCCAATGAGATACCTAGCATTAATAAACCAACCAAAGTAGTATTTGGTATTTCGGAGTAGGTTAGCTTCAATATTGTCTTTAGGAGTAACATTTACATTTGTAGTCCTTCTTGTCTCTATGCATGATAATATTTGACATTTTCTATAGAGGTTACAATTTCATTTGTAATCTCTCATGTCTCTAATATGGGAAGAACGAATTCATGTCAATGGTTTCTTTTAGATATGAAATTCCTTCTTAATATCATTCCACTAATATTGCATTATCCCGAGTAAAATATAGTCAACAAGTTCTTTGAGAAGTAATATCTAGTTGAGTGCATTGAGATTAGTACAATAACGCGCACGTTTCACTTAAGTAGGGAATTTCAGCTCCCAATAGCCCTTTGTCATTTCCTTTAGACACAAATGGATTTTTCCTTATGCCCGCACTTCAACCAATCATATGAGTGCTAACAGATTGAACTTTATACATGTTAAATTGCCTGATAATCTTTTGGATATATGCAACTGAGGAGTTAATATTCCACAAATTTGGTCTTCCAGTTCAATACAATATCGTTTTTTCCTATGATTCTTTATCTCAAATTCGGATAATAAATATCTCACAGTTTCTCTTATTTCTTTAAGAGTGCTTATTATGTCCATAACATCGACATATCTATTATAGTTGCAAATCGGAACTTGTTTCCTTATAAATGCGAAAATAAAAAGTTAATTGTTCATTCCCTTCCCAATCAAGTAGTCACTCAGACGGGTATACAAGTTCCGTCCGGATTGTTTCAATAAAAGTGAGTATTTCAATCTAATATTATAAATGCACTCTGTGGTCTAGAGTCACTTGAGTTGGGTAATAGAAGTCCATAAGACACATTCACATATCTCGAAAACAAGATCCCCAAAGAGATATGTTGTAACCACATTACTATGTTGCATTTCTAATCCTTTGGAAACTTATTCTTAGAACGTTGTAACATCCATTGTGAGGGAGGATATTTCCTCATAGTCAATTACAGGGCGTTGTGAGAAAACCTTATACTTTAAGGTAAGCTTTGTATCTCATGACTTTTACTTATCACTACGCTTACTGACAAAACCTATTTTATGTTCTACATGCTTTACACTTGATAAGGCTAGCACTACCGAATCAAATACCTGTTATTTTGTCATAGAATCAAGTTCTACCTGGATTGATTCTTTTCATTTAGGCCAATATGCTTGTGTTGACATGTTGCAACAAAGCGTAGTTTTATATCATCGTGCTCTATGATTCCTTGAGCAACAATATCATCAATGTGGAAAATATTTCCATTATTTCGTACACACTATCATAAGCTATTCAGATTATTCGTTCTCTGAAATCATATCAAACTTCGGAGCGACCACTAGTAATGATTCATGGACATAGTTAATCAAAGATAATTTTGTGAGAGTAAATCGAGTTGTGTCATACATGCCACCTTCCTTGAGCATGTGTTTATCGAACCAGGTGGCGTCCCCCATTTTCTTTTAAGAGCCACGACCTCAACCACACCTCCACTAATTATAGGTGCAACACCTTTATCTGCGATGTTGTGCCCCTAATAGGGGACTTTAACCTTACAGGCATATTTGCAGCTAGTATATATAATCTTGTCACTTAAGTGATTTTGGAAAATGCATCAGCAATCAAATCCTCTATACTTTGAAGATCGATAATTCTTCTTACTTCACTTTTACATTATAAAGTGTGGGGATCCTAATGAGACATACTGGGAAACACTTCATGTCATTCCATTAGAAAATTCTTTTTTCTTATCTCCCCCTAACGACGGGAGGACAGTCTCATTAAAGTGACAATTAACAAATTTAGCAGTTAACGGATCTCGCATGTCAAAGGTTTCAAATAGCGGGTAATAGGTTGGAAATTCATATCTAACATAAATACTTAGTCGTCTTTAAAAGATCCATTTTGGTGCGCTGTGGGGGCGCAATAGGCACATATACTCCGTAACTAAATATGCGTAAATGTAAAAGTATCAGGCTAAATTCAGTTACCAACTGGTACGCATAATTTTTTTTATTAGCAGTGGTTATAAGATGAACAATGTAAAGTTGCAGCGATATTACATTACCCTATGTCTCATAGGTATTTTTGTGTGCATTTCCAAATCCCTAGCCTCCATCTATATGATTTTGATGGTGGCTTATATGAGACCATTTTTGTGTATGCACATGGATTAAAGGATACTTTATATCGATCCTGATAGACATGCAACAATAATCAAATCCTTTTAATAGAAATTCTCTAGCGTTAACAATTCTTATAGACTTTATGGAGTGTGAATGTTGAGCCCTTATTAATATTTTCCTAGGAGTTTTTTTGTTTTTAAATGCAACATTTATTGTGGACAACAATATGATAATCAATTAGGGTGTCAAAGCATTTACCAGAACCATAGATATGTCAATGACCCGCGTGCTGGTTTGATAGGTCCACATATATTATCATATTCTTTTGTAAGAATTAAATTACTTATATTTGGCATAGGAAGGTCTCGATCCTACCTTTTTTGCTAAATAATGGGCTTGGTGGAACAAGTGATATGCTTTTAAAATAGTTAATGAGGCAGAGTGGGATGTTGGGCGTGCTTCTAGTGCTTTAGAAAGCACTTACTACGTTATCCCATTTTGTGTTTCACTCGAAAGAAAGAATATCCATATAATTTCTTAAATATAGATAATCATGTCATTACTTGGATGTCTAAAATTGTTGTACCAAAGCCTGTATGAGTCAGTGTCCCAAAGTCTATTATTGGTAACATATAAGTTTGTGTCCCAAAGTGCATTATGGGAAATAATATTTGATCCAACGATCAGAATAGTAGTGAGTACATGCCACTAGATTGACTCATTAAATTCTCTAAGATGTGCTTCCTTCCACATTCATTAGAGGTATCATAGTATAATTTATTCCATTCTCACAGTTAATACCTAAATGATAATATTTGGCATAAATATCTTTACTTAGCAATATTCAGGTAACTTAGGTAGATATAAAGTTTTTGTTACTGTAACAATTTATGCTAGGCATCAAGATTTGGCAGTTCCTCGCCATTTTTATTAACTGCAATGCAGTAATGGACTAATCATTATAGTCAAAGAGGAATTCATTCTGAATAAACTTTAAGACACAATCCAATGGTCTAATTAGGATAAGATATTATGTTCTTTTCTTGAAACATTAAGAAATATATTTTTACAAATTAAGCAAAGTCCTTTGTGCCATTTGAAACGACAATCATGAGGTAGACATAATAATCTCTCTTGTACGTGGTAAGTCACTATTTTTCGAACTTACTATATATCTTGTAGTTAATTGATTTAGCAGTTGTTATATTGTGTAGTATCTTTACACATATAGCAACGTTCATTACCAACTCTTTCCATTTTGTTATAAGATGTATTTTGTACCTTGGTGTCATGACCACCATGTCCATTTGGGGTAAACACATTAGAGGTCCTTTACGACTCTTACGTCCCTTACCTTGTGGTGTATCATTACTATGTTTATATGGATAACACATCTTGTCCTCTTTGCTTTGAGCTTATTTCCACTATTTAGTTTACCATAACTCTCAACTACATGCATCAGTTGATTAGCTTATTGGATATTCAATTATTTTATTGTCATATTCTGACTTGCCTATAGTGGTTCATTAGTATAGAAGTTGAAATGGGAGGACAATTTTTTCGGTATCATATCACCTTTTGTGATTTCCTTTTCACATAAAGTAAGACACATTTTTAGGAGTAACATGTCTTTATTGAAGCTATTGAATATTTTGTAGTCTAGAAAGTGGATTTCATTCCACTTGACAATTAATTTTTGGATGTAAATAGTCAATTTATGTTCCAAATTAATGTTTCTTTATGGCATCCCAAATCCATGGTTCTTCGGGTGTAACTAAAGATATCCCTAGAGTAAACTAGGGTGAATGTGCCACTTCACGTTCATTAGGGTATTGGCCTTGACTTTTGTTAGAAAATTCTTTATCTTTTGGGTTGGTCGATGATATGATTGTGGAAGTGTAGTATTTTTCAATGGTGGTACTCAATTCCTTTTGAGACTAGTAGGTTTATCATATCATTTTCTTGAGAATTAGATTGTGGTCCATATAACAAACATTTTTCTAATGATCTGTGAAATGTATTGTGAAAGTACTTTTTTTATAGAGTTGGCATGTACTAATATCTTATCGTCCATGAATTTTCATTATCATGGAAAATCACGGCCGATCATATCACATGCTTAACTAAAAGCACAGGCAAATTGCTCAAAAACAATAATTATCAAGCATATAAGCTTATTAAATTTCTAATTACAAAATCCTCAATAGGCAAAATTAATGAATACATAACTTTCAATTTCATGAGAAAGTAGAATTATACCAAACACAAGTGGGTCGTAGATATCATTCAAAACAAAGTAAAATTCCATAATTGTCAAAATTGGATATAACTGTATGTAGGACTGTCATATCATAATGATTTGATTGGATATGACTTGTGCTCGGATATAAAAAATCAAATTTGTACAAGAAAATCAGTTAAGCAATAAATTACGAAGGTAAAATCCAAATATCATAATATTATAATCATAATTTGATAATAAAAAATATAACTGAAGCAATGTTAATTGAAACACATCCATAGACAACCCAGTGATAATATTAGAGGTGTATATTTGTAATTATGAGAATAGGTATCTGGGACATCTAATTATGAATTGCTTGCAATTATGAGTTGTCACGTGGATTCATGAAAGATAATACATTCATGAAGTTATAAACCATTAGAAAGAAAGCAGTTCTAAACATAAATTTAGCCGTCTAACAATCAATCGGATTTATCAAAATCAAGTAAATCAATAAACCTAAGTAATCTTTAGAATCAGAATTACGTTGTTATTATTGTATACTTATCAACACAAAAGAGGTACTTTTCTTCCGATGATTTCCTTTCTTTCACCACCATAGAGCTCTGATTTTTCGACGGTAGGCAGCAATCGATTTTGTGTTGAAAGAGAAATTTTCTTGTTTGGTAGAGAGCAAGTTCGTGCTGATAACGTGTTAAAGTAAAAGTAAATAAAAGAGAAGAAAAGAAAAAGCAGAAGTAGGCGCGGAAGCATTCATTATTATTTCATAAGAAGTCCCTTTATATAGGTATACAAACTAAGGTTTAGCAATACATGGAATAAAGTGAAACGCCTAAATTGCCCCTCATTAGTTACTTTTGATGAAGGCACGCTAATGTATTTTTCCTTCAACAGTTTGGGCTTTTTAGTTTATTTTATGTTGGACTTTGTTTTAAGCTAAGTGTTTAGGGCTTTGTTAGGAATTCTATTTAAGTGTCGTTGCTAGACTTTGTTAGGGAGAAGTTGTTGATTTTATTAATGAAGTAGCGAGAGTTATCTCCTATGTTATCATCTACACTAGTATTCTATAAGAATAACGGAGTCTGAGTTGGTCGCTTAGTTGTATTCACGTATTCCTCGCGTCAAATACCTTTCCCCTCTCTTTTGTCAACTTTTATCTGCCTCATTTTTTAATTTTTTCATCTCTAGAAATTAGAACTCTAAAAAACCTAGGGTTTCTCTCTTGGTATCAAGAACCCACCTAGGACTTCTTGTATCTTGGAAGAAAAACTTCCACATTTTGTGAGAGATTTTGGTGAAAATCGAAGACCCAAGACATTGATTGAAACTTTCTTCCATTAATTACAACATTAAAGACTAATCTTTCTTTTTTTCTATTTCTTTTGCATTTACTACTCGACTTTCCTCTCTCTCTTCTCTTTAATGCTAGTTTTTTATTGTTGTTGTATGATGGTTGTGTGGATATTTATGGCTTGTGAGTAGTCTTGTGTGATTTTCAAGGGTTGGGAGAAGTCCAACCCTATGATTGTCAATTCTAGTATAATATGTGATATGTGGGGTTTTGTTTTACAATGAAATTGATATTATGGATTTTTTTTTTCCTTATATCTTAGGCTTAGCTACCCGATGGTGTAGTAATTTTCTCCAAGGACCCATAGGGACGATGAGAAAACCCGAATCATAATTTTCTATTTAGATGAATGTCTCAATACCTCGTTTCTTGAGCAAAGTTCACTTGGGGTGAGGAATTTGGTGATTACTCGATTAGTTGAAGTATTACCATGTCCAATTTTGATTGTTTCTCTTCCACCGGTCTATAGTGAGAAGTGTTGGATGTAGTTCGAATTAATTATAGTAGCGTTCCTTTCCCGCTTGTTGAATTGCTTGGATTTCTAATCATGACACATGACCTTTCTTCATAACCTATATTTATCTCGTATATGCTAGTTCATCTTCTTAGGATTGGTGTGAAATTTTTACCTTGGAAATCCATTTATCAATTCTTGAAGCTTCTCCCTTTAGTTTATTGTTAATTCTAATTAATTGTCAATTAGTGAACAAATTATGTTGATGTATGATTTGGCCTATGTTAGTTGAAAAACCATCCCTGAGTGCATCCCACGGGATATCCTCCTCGGACACGATAATCTTTTATATTACCTCTGTCAAAGATTGTACGCTTGCAACCGGGAATGCGTTCTAATCCTATCGATTGAGCATTTTCCGTAATAAGTTCACCTTTGTTTTATTGTTTTGAGTGGATTTCACCGGTTTTACAATTTTGTAGTGTTTTTAATGATATTTTTTTGGGAGAACTAAGTAAACGTGAAGTTTCAGTAAAGTTTGGAATGAACGTGAATGCCAAATTAAAAGAAAATGAGCTATTGGGCCCGGAAATGATTTCAATTGGCACACGAAGATGTCAGAACTGCCCGAGAAGAGGAAGAGTGTGCAGAGAGTCACGATGTGAAAACCGCATGATAGGCCGGTTCAACGGCCCGGGCGGCTAGCTATGACATGTCATGACACACCGCCCGGCCAGTCAGTTCAACGGTACAAGCAGTTCACTACGACGCTCGTTTTTTAGTATTTTTAGCCTAAAACTGATTTAAGTCCTATCTCTCATTTAATGCACTTCCTATAAATACCCCCGGCCTCTAAAACACTAGATATCAAGTTATACACTATAAAAAGTCTATTAAAGGAGAAAAAATAGTGTAGAGAGACGGGTGAAATTAGGAGTGGGCACACCCGCATCTGGAAGGAGCACGCCGCCACGCCACTACTCTTCCGTTATTATAGTTTTATTTTATTTAGGACAATGCTTAGTTTTTATTCCTTTGTTTTAATTTGTTATTGCATGGAGTAGTCGTTTATTATTCTAGGGTTTAAAAAGTAGGTTTCAATTACGATGTAGACATTGATTTATTTTTCGTACTTAATTTAAATTCCGTTATTTATTATTTGTGTTGTTGCAGAATTTCTTATTGCTAGTTAGCTTGATCACCTACTTTTAGCACACAGAAATCAATGTCCTCGAATCAATGTCCGACACTCCGGAGACGAGGAGATTAATGGTCAAACAACATACAACATAACCAGTCAATAGACTGGGAGGTTGAAAGTGGTTGTGGGGATAATTGTTAGACACATTAGGAGTTGTATACATCAGGCCTAACATGAATGTCGGCCTATGTATACAATCAACACTCAATAGCTCCGGCAGGGGGATTAAGATACATTAGTGAAGGCTCATAATAAGAAGAATGGATTAATTAGGATGACTATCTTTAATTGCACTTGTTATTTGATTCTGAAACCTATAACCCTCGAATAAGCCTTTAGTATTTGAATTAGTCCATAAATTGTTAAGTCCACATTTATTTACTTTAATTGTTTTAATTGTTATTTTGCTCTAGCTAGGTTTTAATTAGATTAATTAGGAACATCAAATCGATCCAATTCCACCGTCTAGATAAACCAGTACTATCCCCACTTTAGTACTTTAACTAGGGTTATACCGGTCTCTGTGCGATACGACCTTGGTCGCCACTAGCTAATAGCTATCAACTACGCCATGCACTTGCGATTTAGGCTAATAAAATAAAGAGCAATCACCGTTCTTACAAACCCTATAATCCTCCCAAGTCATGTATGCCCGATGTGGGATTTTGTTTGACAATCCCAATAAAATTTCATAAATAATATATTGGACTATTGTTTGTGAACTTATGTTGTAAAATATAAAATTAATTAATTAAAAAATATAAAGTATTGAAAATTTGAATAAGAAAATAACTAAATTTCCAATCATAATAATATTTTCGATGGGTTGTGTCTTAATAATTTAGATACTTGTTGGTTTGAATATTTATAATTAATTAATCTATTTGTGATGAAAAAAAAGAATCACATGACTAGAAATTGACATATAAAAATTTTAATAGTAGAAGAAGAAGTTCGTGGATTTGCTAATATTGTATCTTGGACAACCCATTTACAAGCCCCCAAGAGCAGTACCACCACTATCTATATCATTCTTATCACCCGCCTTAATGAATAGTGGATAGGATCCACCGTTTTCACATACCTTAAACTTTTGGAGAAACAAAGATGATACTGCAATGTGTGGCGCGCGATCACACGGTGTGATGGAATGAACTTTTATTTGAAAAAAATCTACTTTAACCAAAAAAAATATATATTTTTGCCCAAAAAAATTATACTTTTGCAAATCAAGGTAATACTTTTCGTACATAAAGTGATACTTTTCTTGTCTAAAAAAAGTGATACTTCTACAAATAAAAGTGATACTTTTATTATAAAAAAATACTAATTTTTTTCCGTCACAGGACCGTCATACTGTGTGACGGTTTCACACAAGTTTTTGTCATATATGAAAATAGAAGAATTTTGTACTAAAGTATGTTAATGAGGTACTCCAAGAAAGAGATGTAGAGAGAGTATTTGAAAATGGGAGAATTCTGTATTCTGCATATAATTAACATGAGTATGTCCGATATTTCTTATAAGAATATATAAGGAATATCCTTGACTTTTTTTTTTTTTGAAATAGTAAAATATCATTAAATTGCTGGAATCAGCCAGCACTGATTGACAACAAGAAACAGTCAGA
>JAUEKW010063200.1:687-13115 GCA_032274785.1 Ajuga reptans
CCGACTTCCCCCCCCCCCCCCCCCCATTTGCTCTTTAGCTATGGTGACAAGGAGGTCTCACTGCCCAGGACTTGTATTTAGGGGAAAACTAATCGAGCCACTAACTAGGGTTTGGCATATTGGCGCAGTTGCGGCTGGTGAAGGTCGACAACTATGGATTTGCTAAGGATTTTGGATTCGTCTAGTTTTATTCAAAGGATTCTATGACTGGTGAAGGGGAAAAGTTACGACTCTCCTTCGTGTTAGTTCATTTTTCTTTTCAATTTTATTTCCATGCTTTGTTTATATGTCATTTCTGGAGTTGTATTTTTTTTCAGTCGTTTACAAGTTGAGAGTTTTTAGATTAGCATTAGACCATAACCTGCATTTTATTTGGTTGAAGGAACATTTTATTAAGAAAATTAATCATCCGTATAAATTGGGCCTGGGATTTCCGCTTATTGATGAAGATAAAATGTGAAAGGGGTTTCGTAATGATTATTGAAGTACTGACTTGCTTATATAACATTGCCTCTGATCAACAATATAAGAACAAATATTGCATCCTCTTTTATTGGGTACAATAGCTATGCCATCTGTGTTTGATATCAATTCACTTGATATGTTTTTTTTTTTAAACTTACTTGATATGCTTTTGGACGTGACTGTATTAATATATTATTGAGATATTGATTGAGAAAGGGTTCACATGTGAGTTGTTCTACATTGATAAAATAGAAGAAGGGAAGCTTAGTGAGTCACTCCTATCACCAATTGGGTTGAGGATGAAAGCTCACTTGATCTTATAGTCTTTCTGGGTCTCTCTTTATATTGGCACGCTTTAATATGTGGGACCGTACCGGGTGTCCCAAATTTCACATATATTTATTGGTTTCTGTAATGATTGTACTCTAATATAGTTATATTTCGGCAAAGATCAACATTTGACTTGTGAATTTGTAGATTCTTAATTATATAACCATATTGTATCCAATATTTGGTAACAAATGCTCAACTTTAATCATTTTTTCACCTTATTTCCGTTGGTATGTGGCAGTCATTGCGTTCTATTTGAATTAGTCCCGCTCCCCTACCTACCGTGGGAACATGTTAACATGCCCATCAACTGATGTGTCAAAATGTCCTATAAGAAGAAAGTTATCTTATCCAAAATTAAGGGATAAGATTACTACACATCAGCGGTGGGCACATTAACATGTTCCCACGGTGGGTAGGGGAATATTTCCGCTATATGAATAATTGTTTGTGGTCTCAGACTCCCATGGCCAATTCTCACATTGATGTAAAAAAGATATAGTTGGTTCTTAAAGAATGGTTCCTTACTTAGTTACTACAGTTCTACACAATTTTACATGTTACTTGATATCAATTATAACTTTATAACTTTAATTTTTTCTTGCCATAGATTATTAAGAAAAGAAGTAGTATTTGTTCTGTTCTTTAATTTGTGAACTTAAAAGTTAAGTTTATTAGCAGTCACCACTGCAAACATAATATAGATTAACTTTATAATATCTGCCAAATAGTATTTGTTTTTTTTTGTAGAATGAAGTTATTCATTTCTTCAATTTTCATAGACCTTGGTTTTCATAAGTAGCTTAAATTGGAGAAACTGGCGCTTTGTTACGTAGGTGTTGTGATGCTAACTGGTGGAAGACTGGAAATCCCTGTTGAAGTGGAAGTGGAGACTCCAAACCACCATTATTACCACATACATTACCTTGTCCATTTCCAGCTCCATCCTTTTTATTATGGTTAAGAGAGCATTGGCGATTTTATGTCATGCAACTAGCTTTGTTCACTACAAGAAAGATTTATGATTTGGAAGAAATAACTTGGGTTAGTTTCCCATCACCTTTCATCCCATGATTTATTTAAGTTAGTTTTCATATTTTTCTGATTTTAAGCTATTAATTGCAATATAAAGTTTTATAAAGGTTGTTTTTCCCTATTAAATTTTGTAGATTTTTATGTGAAACTATGTTAATTTTGTTGCAGGACCATGGAATTGGTTTTAATCATAAACATTCCATCGAATATCAAGTGCCTCTCTCTCTCTCCATCTGTCAAGAGTAAGTTAACTTGTACTTGGTCTTTTTTTTGGAACCTATATATACTTGGTCTTTTATTAGGAACTAAAATTCAATTAGTGTTTCATATAACAAATATCAAATGCATGTTTATACATATCCATAGTTTAGATGTATGCACATGGGTTTATTGTTAGATTAACTAATAATATCATGCCTAACTCTATGTGTTACTAGTATAATTGATATAACAAATATCATATGCATGTTAATACATACATAATGTAGGTTTTCTCTTTGCACATGAGTTTATTGTGATTTAACTAATAATATCATATATATATATCTATTTGAACATGTTAGATAATTATTATGCATACAAAAACAAAAATCAATGCATTCAATATTACTGAATTTTCATCTATTTCCTTTGCAGACGGTAGCAACGAACATTAGAAGAATTTGGGTTGCGCAGAGAATGAGATTTTGGACCATAAGTTGTTGGATGGAGAGTTCTACCTAGTATTTCTTTGTCATTTCTGTAACTCGGATGTTTAAAAATTAGTTCTCTTTTATTTATTTTCACTGGAGCTTGTAAATGTTTTCTCTATGACTTGATATTGTTAAGATATTTTATACCGATTGAGTAAATATATTTGAGTAAATAATTTTGAGTTTTATCATATTCGTTGGCTAACTTTATATTTTATGTGTAGCATAGAAAGTATGGATTAGACCAAACGTGATACAAATTATAAATATAAAAATAAAAATACTATGAAGAAGAAAACAAAATATTGGAAATATAATGGTTTTAATCTTTGGTAGTTTACTGTAACAGACAACGTTTTCTACCTGTTGTCTTGTCAAGAAAAAAGATTGTTGTGGAAGTTAGTGTTGTAATAAATCTTTTTAAAAGAAAACGGCTAGAAATCGATGTCTTTTGGTAAACAACAACGGTTAAAAACTATTGTCTTTCAGTTAAGAACTGTTGTATTTTATAACAAATGACAACGATTAAAAACCGTTGTCTTTCAGCGCGGTCTATTATAACACAGGCTTCAACAACAGTCTTTCCATCTGAAAGACAACATAGATAATCCCTTGTGTTTCAGCATTTTTCTTGTAGTGACACTACACACATATTTCACACATTATACATACTACACATGTTTCAACACATTACACACACTACACATATTCCACACACATTCCACACACATTTAACACACACTACACACACATTTCACACATTACACATCCTACACACATTTCACACATTACACATACCACAAATACATTACACACACTACAAATATTTCACATACAATACACACACATTTCACACATTAAACGCACTACATGCATTTTTCATATTTCACACATTTCACACATCGCACACACATTTCACACATTACACACACAACACACGTTTCACATACATTACATACACTACACACATATTTTATATATTACAGACACTACACACGTTTCATACATTCTACACACATTCCACGCATGTTTCACACACATTACACACACTTCACACACACTGCACATACATTTCACTCATTACATATAGTACACACATTTCAATACATTACACACACTACACACATTCCACACACGTTTCACACACACTTCACACATTTCACACACACTACACACACATTTCGATCATTACGCACACTACACATATTTCACACATTACATATACTACATACACATTACACACACTATACATATTTCATACATTTCACACACTACACACACACTACACACGTTTCACATACATTACACACACAAAGCACACATTACACACATTACGCATATTTCACACACACTATACACATTTCACCCACTTACACACATTCCATACACGTTTCACACTTCACACACACTTTACACACACTACATACACATTTCACACATTACACAGACTACACACGTTTCAACATATTACACACACTACACATATTCCACACACACTACATACATATTAACACACTACATATATTTCACACATTACACACACTAAACATACATTACACTCACTACACACACATTACACTCACTAAACATACATTGCACACACTACACATACATTTCATATATTACACACACTTCACACGTTTCACACAAACTACACACACTTTACACACTACACACATTCCACACAAACTACACACATTTCACAAACTACCCAATTTTCACACATTACACATATTACACACACATTACACACACTAGACACGTTTCACATACATCACACCCACTTCACACAAATTAAAGGGACGGAACCAAGGGGGGCGGGCAGAGGCAGTTGACCCTCTCAAATTTTAAATTTTTATAGAGGGTATACATGTATACTGTGTAATAGTTAAAAAAATTTGAATTTTGCCACCCCCCCAGAAAATTTAAAATCCAGTCCCCCTCCACCAACTTGTAATCCCGCCCGCCCAAACTAAAATTACTAGTTCCGTCCCACACTGATTTCACACATTTCATACACTACACACACATTTCACATATTTCATACACTACACACACATTTCACACATTACATATACTACACACACTACACACATTTCACATACATTACTCACACATTTCACGCATTACACACATTTCACACACACTACATACATTCTACACACTACACACATTCCACACACGTTTCACACACATTACACACACTGCACTCATATTTCACACATTACACATACTACACACGTTTCAACACATTACACACACTTCAAAAATTCCAGACACATTTCACAAACTACACAAATTTCACACACACTACACAAACTACACATACATTTCACACATTACAATCACTTCACACATTTCACATATTACACATACTACACACATTTCACACATTACACATACTACGCACACATTACAAATGTTTCACATACATTACATACACTACACACACATTTCATACATTACATACACTACACACATTTTACACATTTCACACATTTTACACACGTTATACACATTTCACACATTACACATACTACACACATTTCACATATATTACATACACTACACATACATTTCACACATTACACACAGTACGCACGTTAAATATACACAACACACATTCCACATACGTTTCACACACATTACATACACTTCACATACACTACATACACATTTCACACATTATACATACTACACAACTTTCAACACATTACATACACTACTCATATTCCACACACATTTCACACACATTATACACACTTCACACATTTCACACACACTACACACACATTTCAAACATTACACACAATACACATATTTCATATATTTCAAATACTACATACACATTATACATACTGCACACACACTACATATATTTCACATATTGTACACACACTACACATATTTCACATACATTATACATACAACACACACATTTCATACATTACACATACTACACACATTCCATACACTTTTCACATACTTCACACACACTTTACATACACTATACACACATTTCACACATTACACATACTACACACATTTCAACATATTACACATACTACACATATTCCACACACATTTCACAGACTACACACATTCCACACACACTATACACATATACACACACTACACACATTTCACACATTACACATACTACACACATATTACACACTATACACACGTATCACATACATTACACTCACTAAACACACATTTCAATTTTCACACATTACACACACGTAGTGTGTGTGAAATATGTGTAGTGTGTGAAATGTGTGTGGAATGTATGTAGTGTGTGTGCCGTATGTGTAATGTGAAACGTGTGTAGTGTATGAATATATGGTGTGTGTGAAGTGTGTGTGAAATATGTGTAGTATGTGAAATGTGTGTGTGAAATATGTATAGTGTGTGTAATGCATGTGTAATGTGTGTAGTGTGGGGAATGTGTGTAGTGCATGTGTAGTGTGTGTAATAGTGTGTGAAATGTGTAGTGTGTGTAATGTGTATGAAATGTGTGTAGTGTGTGAAATGTGCGTAGTGTGTGAAATGTGTGTGTAGTGTGTGTAGTGTGTGCAGTGTATGTAATATGTGTAGTGTGTGTGAAGTATGTTTGAAGTGTGTAGTGTGTGCAGTGCGTGTAATGTGTGTAGTGTTTGAAGTATAGTCTGTCTAATGCATGTGTAGTGTATAAAATGTGTGTAGTGTGTGTGCAGTGTGTGTAATGTGTGTAGTGTGTGAAATTTGTAAAATATGTGTAGTGTGTGAAATTTGTACAATGTGTATAATGTGTGTGGTGTGTGGAATGTGTGTAGTGCGTGTGTAGTATGTGTAGTGTGTGTGAAGTGTGTGTAGTATATGTGAAGTGTGTTTAGTGTATAAAATGTGTATAGAGTATGTGAAATGTGTGTAGTGTATGAAATATGTATGGAATGTGTGTAGTGTGTGTAATGTGTATGAAATATGTGTAGTGTGTGTGAAGTGTGTGTGAGATGTGTGTAATGTGTGAAATTTATGTAGTGTGTGAAATTTGTGTGTGTGAAATATGTATAGTATGTGGAATGTGTGTAGTGCTTGTTTAGTGTATGAAATGTGTGTAGTGTGTGTAGTGTGTGTGAAGTGTGTGTAGTATGTGTACTGTGTGTGAAATGTGTGTAGTGTGTGTACTATATGTGTAGTGTGTGTAGTATATGTGAAGTGTGTGAAATGTGTGTGAATGTGTATAGTTTGTGTAATGTGTGAAATGTATGTGTAGATATCTCTTTATGCAATTGCATCTTATAAGCTCTTTTATCCAAACACTTTATTAACTTATAAGATCTTGAAAAATTACATCTTATAAGCTCTCAAAATAACTCATAAGATGATGGTGCTTTTAAGATGTTTGAAATAAGCTTAGCCAAACACCCTCTTAGTGTTAACTGCCTCATATGCCCCTCATTATTTGTAATGTCACCCTGCCAACCACTCTCACCCATTTAAAAAATCGAATTCTTGTAAAACCGAACTAAAATTATGTTAAAATACAAACTCGTGTCAAGCGAACTCGTATCAAATATTTGTTATTGTAGTTAAATGAGCGAACTCGTGCGGAAAATGAGCGAACTTGTGTCAAAATATGAACTCGTGTCAAGCGAACTCATGTCAAATTATTTGTTATTGTAGTTAAATAAGCAAACTTGTGTGAAAATGAGAGAAATCGTGTTAAAATACGAACTCATATCTAGCGAACTCGTGTCAAACTATTTGTTATTTGTAGTAAAATGAGCAAACTCTTGTGAAAAATGAGTTGAACCGTGTTAAAATACAAACTCGTGTCAAGTGAGCTCGTGTCAAACTATTTATTATTGTAGTTAAATGAGAGAACTAGTGTGGAAAATGAGCGAAATCGTGTTAAAATACGAACTCGTATCAAACTATTTGTTAATGTAGTTAAATGAGTGAACTCGTGTTAAAATACTATCAGAAAAATAACCAATCTAGCAAACAAAGGCATGATGATAAAATAGAGTATGAGCTCAAAATTATTGTTGTTGTGTTGATAAAATCTTGTATAATGTTACATCTATTTATACACGAGCTACCATCTATTAACTAGTGTAAAACATGGTGGCTAAGAGACCTATTACAAACAATACAATTCAATGCTACACAAGTGTTAATCATTCTCAATCATAGGATCAAGTTGCTTTCTGCAGTTTGCAACAGAAAGCAATTGTGCATTTGTCTTCTTCTCTTCTTCACAAGTACATCTTCTGGCTTGTCCTTCTGCTACATTAATTGTTGAGACAGCAGCTTTGACTTGCTTTTGCTGCACAAGCTTTGGAGAGCAAGGTAATACACTTGTGCTGCCATGTAGATGCTGATTTGGAGTGTGAAGATGATGTGTCAACTTGGAAAATGCCACGTAGGTCTTTGCATGGGAGCTTGCATGATCTGCATGGCATCTTGCATGATCTTCTTGCATTTCAACAGCCTTCCTCAATTCGAGCTGAGCTAAAGAAGTAATCTGGAGTTTGCTTCTAAGCTTAGTGAAGAATTGTCTACTAAGTGGCTCTGTTAATACATCAGCTATCTGATCTTGAGATGGCACATGAAGAACACGAAGTCTACCTTCTGAAACTTCATCTCTTACAAAGTGGAGATCAAGCTGGACATGTTTAGTTCGAGCATGCAACACAGGATTATATGCCAGGGCAATGGCACTCAAGTTATCAACCCAAGCAGTAGGGATTTTAACCATAGGAATCCTTAGCTCATGACTGAGATATTTTAACCATTTTATCTCAGCAGTAAGATGTGCTAAGCTTCTGTACTCAGCTTCAGTACTTGACCTTGATACACTATGTTATTTCTTGGATTTCCAGGAAACGAGATTACATCCCAAATACACACAGAATCTAGTAACAGACTTTCTATCATCAACATCAGTGGCCCAGTCAGAGTCACTAAAACCAATTATATTATGATGTTTTAAGGCTTGAATCTACAGACCAAAATCCTGTGTACCTGCCAACTACCTTAGGATTCTTATAACACCCTTCCAGTGAGTATCTAGGGGTGCAGCCATGAATTGGCTCACCTTACTCACAGCAAATGAAATTTCTGGCCTTGTGATAGTTGCATATAGTAAACCTCCAACAATACTTCTATAAAGAAATCTATTTGGAAAGGGACTACCATCATTTTTGGATAATTGAGGAGATGTAATCATAGGAGTTGTCAATCCATTTGCCTCCACCATGTCTGCTCTCTTTAGAAGTTCTCTGATGTACTTCCCTTGGATAAGATGCATGCCTTCCCTTGTCTTTGTTACTTCAATTCCCAAGAAGTGTTGTATCTGGCCCATATCTTTGAGAGAGAAGTGATTACTCAGCTGCTTGATCACCAAGGAAATGAATTGGTCATTATTTCTGTGATTAAAATATCATCAACATAGATCAAGATATAAGTAACATTAGAATTCTGAATTTTGTAAAACAAGGAATTATCAGCTTTGGAGTCCTTGAAACCACATTTCAGCAGAATCACTTTCACCTTCAGCTACCAACTCCTAGAAGCTTGCTTCAAGCCATATAATACCTTAGAAAGCTTACAAACCAGCTAATTTCCATCAGAGGATGAACACTTAAAACTAGGAGGTTGTCTCATGTAGATTTCTTCCTTCATATCACCATTCAAGAATGCATTATCAACATCTATATGTTTCACACCCCAACCATTTGAAATAGCAATAGTCAGAATGACCCTTATGGTAGTTGGCTTAACCACTGGACTGAAGGTTTCATAGAAGTCCAATCCAGCAGCTTGTGAGAAACCCTGTGCTAGCAGTCTGGCTTTATATCTAGCAATACTTCCATCAGACTTTCTTTTGATCTCAAAGATCCATTTGCTGCCAACTAAATTCCTTCCAGGTGGAAGGGTGGTAAGTTCCCAGGTTTTGTTTCTTAAAAGGGCTTCATATTCAAGTTCCATTGCCCTTTTCCATTCCTTACTAACAACAACTTCTTTGAATGTGTTTGGCTCTTTCTTATCTGTCAAATCTGCCACATAAACTTTTGGTTTATATATCCCAACTTTAGCTCTAGTGATCATATGATGTCTTGGCTGCTGTGAGATAAGACCAGGAGGGCTTGGTGGTGCAGAGTGATGTGATTGAGAGTCATTTGGTTGGTGGTGTGAAGAGCTGGATGAGGCATGTTCATTCTCTAGATGATCAGATTGATGATTATCAGAATCATTGGGCTCAGCAGGTATATTGTGATGATCTGGGACAGGTCTACTGTTAGCACAACATGGAGGAATTTGTGTGACATATGGATTAGGAAATATACCCTGAAACTGAGTTGGTTTAGGTAAGGAATTGAGTTTAAGATTAGCATAAGGAAAACTTGTCTCATCAAAGACAGCATCCTTTGTGATTAAGTCTTTTGTCTGGAAGCAGGACTTTATAACCTTTGTATTGGTTGCTGTAACCAATAAAAGTGGAAGGTGCAGATCTGAACTGAAGCTTGTGATTTTTTATGGGCCTGATGTTGGGATAACAGAGACATCCAAAGACTTTAAGTCTTTGGTAATCAGGTTTCTCATTGTATAGGATCTCCAAATGACTTTTATAGTTTAGAGATTTTGTTGGAATTCTGTTGATGATGTAAACAAATGAGATAAAAGCATCATCCCATAAATGAATGGGTAAGTGAGAATGGGCAAGTAAAGACAATCCCATCTCAACTACATGCCTATACTTTCTCTCAGCAACTCCATTCTGCTTAGAAGTGTAAGGGCAAGACATCTTGTGTTCTATCCCACTTGCTAATAGAGTTTCTTTCAAACCAATGAATTCTCCTCCACCATCACTCTGTAAACACTTAATCTTAGCACCAAATTAATTTTCAACCATATTCTTAAAGTTATTGAAGGTAGTAGTAACTTCACTTTTGAGTTTCACAAGATAAATCCAACTGAATTTAGTGAATTGATAAATGAAGCTTACATAATACACAAAACCATTTCTAGATTTGGTGGGAGCAGGTCTCCACAAGTTACTGTGCACAGTTGGAATGGGGCAATATAGACAGTGGATGAGTTAGGAAAAGGATTTCGATCACTTTTAGCTAGAATTCAAGATTGACAGATAGAACCAGAATGCTTTTTGATTGAAAATGGAACATTACAACTTTGCAAAGCATTTCTAACAATATCATAGCTTCTATGGCCCATTCTATGATGCCATAAATCTAGATCAAGGCTTTTGCTTAGGGAAATAGAAAATACATTGGAATTTAAAAAGGAACTAGAAGACTTGGAATTTGAAACTGGATCTTGATTGGATGAGGTGTTGGGCTTGAAAGGATGGAGGTTGAAGTGGTAAAGGCCATCCTTAAGTGTCCCTTGGAGGAATACATCCTGTGTTACTTGGTCCTTGACAAAACAAACAAAATGATGAAATTCAAAGAAAACACCATTGTCAAAGGCAAACTGAGAGACACTTAAAAATTTCTTTGTGATGTTAGGGACATGTAAAAGATTTCTTAATAGGAAAGCTCTAGAATGATTAGAAGAGGTAAGAAAGGTATTACCATTATGTGCAATAGACTCACCTGCTCCATTTCCCATTTGAACCTTGGAACTGCCATGATATTCACTCATGTTCCTAAGACTGAGATTGCTAAAGTCATTGGCAACATGATTAGAAGCCCCTGTATCAGGATACCAGCTGGTTTCAGAGCTATTATCAGCTACATAGGTAGGAATTTGCACCATGTTCAGTGAAGGGTTCCTGGGATTGGATTGATTATATGCTTGCAGATTATTTCTAGCAGGATTGTAGCTGGTATCAGCTCTATACCAGCATATGCCAGGAGTGTGTCCCTGGACATAGCAGATTTGACAAGTCACTTTGTTCTGAGTGTATCTTCCTCTACGACCTCCTCTAAAACCACCTCTAGGATTCTTGTTTCTTCCTCCATTTTTGCCTGCAGTAGAGTTGTTGTTTCTGCCTCTTCCTTGAGAGTTAGAAGGTGGGAATCTTCCTTTGAACTGAGTAACAGAGTTTACACTCATTTGAGAGGCTTCAGAATTGATAAGAGAGGGCTGGTTACTCTGAAGTCTGGATTCAAAGCTCAGAAGAAGAGCTTGAAGTTCTGGAAAAGTCATTGGATCAACTCTTGAAGCAATGGTAACCATCACTGAATCATATTCTGCTCCAAGGCCTCCAAGGATATAGAGTATTTTATCAGGTTCAGATATGGCTTGACCTGTAGAGGCAAAAATGTCAAAGTAACTCTTCAGCTTACTTAAGAATTCCCTCATGGAAATTCCAGCTTTCTTGAGATTATGCAGCTGAAGCTTGTGTTTCATAACTTTCACCTTGTTTTGACTGGAGAAATTGACTTGCAGTGTTTCCCAAATTTGTTTTGATGAGTTGAGGCCAACCATAAGAGTCAGGATACTGTCTGAGAGAGATGACAGTATCCAAGAGGCCAACAATTGATCATGTTTGTTCCACAGGATATACTCTGGATTGGATTGTTCACTAGCTGTAGTTGTTTTGGTTTTTGGGGGGTTGTGATTCCTCTCCTGTTATGTAACCTTCTAATCCATAACCATGAATAGCAGTTAAGACCTGCTGCTTCCATATTAAGTAATTGCTTTCATCAAGCTTAAGTGAGATGAGCTGACGTTGGAGTTGGACTATGGAATTTGCCGGACTGTAAGTAATTGCTTTCATCAAGCTTAAGTGAGATAAGATGACTTTAGAGTTGGACTATGGAATTTACTGGACTGCTTGAGGCAGTGATAGTCACAACATTGTTGGGAGGTAGTGGAGATGCTTGAGTATCAGTGGCCATGATATTTTAGAAGAAGGAATAAGAAGAGAAGAAGTAAACAGAAACATGCCCT
>JAUEKW010063420.1:0-13114 GCA_032274785.1 Ajuga reptans
ACCTTTTGTCTCATTATTATATTTTCTGCAATAATTTTGGGAATTTTATGGCAAGTGATGTTATTTATGTTAATGCTATAATTGTTTTGGCATGGGTTGTTGGGCGGAAAAATCTTGGAGTTTCTAATTTGGGATGGATTCGTTTTATTATTAATAAAGATCTTTGTATGAATAAATACAATTATAAATAAGACATCATTCATTGGACGGGAAAGTTTTAGTATTTATATTATTTAAACATAAATATAAATATTATTATGATAAATTTTAGAAAGCAGATCCTACCTTTCATTTTCGGTGTTCTACTATGTGTCCCACAAAAATTAAAAGTATTTACTCAAATTGTGAACTTTGAATATATAAATCATTAATCATGTAAAACATGAGTTTACGAATCATGGACCATGAATCCTAAATCATAAATTTAAATCTAGACAATGAACTTATAAACTCAATGAACCATTACTTATGAGTTTATGAATCATAAATCAAATTTATCCATAAAAATAAAAATAACTGTTTTTATTTTTAGGAATTGGAAAAAATAAAATAGGCGATCTCATTTGGAAAAGGGGAAGTAGGGGAAGTTTCTGGTTTGGAGGAAGCGGGTGACTGGGAATGGGCGACATTTCTAGAATAAGGAAAGAAAGGCCACGTAGCTATGGTGGGTCCCGCACGGTTATGGCTGACGAGGCAAAATTTTGCGAGTCATGCGAACTCGGCCGAGTGGAGTCTGTGCCAAACTCCGAGTTTGTGGTGGAGGATAGGCTCACTCTTTCTCTCTCCTCTCTCCATATATTATAATAAAAAGAAAACAAAAAAAGTGCAAAGCGGGGGGGTCAGGACTTCAGGAGGAGACTCATCAGCCACTATGTTTCTGCCACATGGCATCATCTCTTGCCCTAACTCCATTTTCTCACCGATGCTGGCTGCTCGCCAGCCTCAAATAATTCCCCCAATTTCTTTAATTTTTCATAAATCAATCAACTCCGTATTTTCTAGTGGCTCAGATTTTTCCTCACAGCGAAAATTGGAAAACAAAATTGAGCAACTGCTAACCAGATTTTCCTCTCCTCCTTCTATCTACTCCTTTCTGTTTGTGTATTCACTCCAGTTTTCTACTCCTTCTCATCAAATCTTCGATTTGTAAAGCAGTTCATACCGTTTGATAGTTTTTCTGTCAATCAGTTTTTAGTCTGCGGCGGAGTACTGAAGTTTCCGATCTGCATTTGTGAGCCTCCTGTCACATGCATGATCTGAATCTGGTGAAGATCGGAAGTTTCTGTTCTTACGCCATGGCTATCTTTGAAGGTATTTCTTAAGCTCTCTATTTATTAGTGCTCATTTTTTATTTATTGGTGATGCTAATATTAATGACGCCCTTGTGGTGGCTCACTGAGTCCCCAGTCTACTGAGCGTACTGATTGAACCATTTCTTTTTCTGGTCTGCCCTTTCCTCTTTGTTTCCTTTTCATGTTGTTCTGGGTTGGATGCAAAGGTTAAGGCAACATGCGGTTCGTTTTGGTGAGGATTCTGGATAAGGAATTTCGTACTACTTGTTTTACTGCAACTACTACTTGTACTTCTTTCGGATTCAGAGATGCGTCTCTTTTTTCTTCCTCTCTGTCTGTCTCTGTTTCCACTTCAAATCCTGGTTTTCTGGCTACTTGCTCATCTATTCCAAGCAAGAAAGCAGTATCTATATCCAATTTTTCCTTTCTAATACTACTGTAATATTTGAGTACTTGAATTATAAGAGAAATTACTGTATGTGAGTTATTGATTATCGGAAACAGAGGCAGATTTCCAAAAGAGTCCATTTTTTACAAGTTTTTCTGTTACTATCTTTTCAATTTTGCAGCACTAGTGTTACTTTATCAGGTCCTGTACGATAACACCACCACCACGGCGAAGCTATTTGGCATAGTTGTTGCAAGCGATGGACAAAAGTGTCCTCTTTATCTGAAGCCTACCCAGGTCCTTGGGTTGGATGGACACTTATTCATCTGGAGAAGACCTTGTTACTAAGGTTTCATTTGCTTACTCTTTTATTCTTACGGAATTTTAGCTCCCTAGTCTCTACTTCTCACTTTTCTTTTCTAGGAGCAATGAAATTTATTCGTGATTGGCAGACAAGGAAACCTTATACAATTACTAAGCAACGTGAGCGATGGACCGAGGAGGAGCATAATAGGTTTCTAGAAGCCCTCAAGCTCTATGGCCGCGCTTGGCAGCGAATAGAAGGTTTCTATTCTCTTACTTTTTTAATGTCATTGGTACCTAACTAGATCAAAACTGCGAATTGTTTCAGGTTGATTACTCACTTTTTTCTGTAATTTAGTCCATTGTTGAAGTATATTTCTTGGATATATTTCCTTTTGATTATAGAATTGTCCCTGCTCTTCTTTTTGTTTTGTATCTGGTGATGGCGCAGAACATATAGGAACCAAGACTGCTGTGCAGATCAGAAGTCATGCACAGAAATTTTTTACTAAGGTCAATCCCATTGCCTTCTCTCATCAGATCATCATATATGAAACTTACCTTTTGCTGGTGTTGGCTCTCATGCTGGAATTTGTTATTTTCTTTTTAAGAACTGTATAATTGTGTTAGGCAGAAAAAATGTTTGTGATTCCTCTGAGCATATTATATGAGATTGTGTGTATGTGGAACTTTTTCTATATTGCGGGTTCACTACTCGTATGTGATAAATTTCCGAGAGAGAGACTGCTACTAGTGCCGTTATCATTCTGAATCTATAGCGAGGGTTCTAAAATAAATGCGACTATAGGTAGTTGGCGATTCTGAGAAGTTACACTCAGCTCAACTTATGTTCCATAGCTCTCTTGACTGCATGAGGGTATTTCAGTGTTTATTCAATCAGTTTTTTCTTCTTTTTCTCTTTCTATTTACACTTTAATAATTACTAAATGATATAAATAAAAGTGACTAAGAGGACTGCTCCTTTAGGTTGCAAAAATATTTAGATTCACTTAAAATAGATTCCAATTAATCTTTATCTTTATGGTAGGATCTTTTTCAAGTATTATTTATTTATAGACCTCCTGTAGTCTTGCCATTGTTCAGCTCACAAACTTTAATAGAAGCTTGAAGATTTGGAGGGTTAAAACTATAAATCTGGTATATAAGCAAGTTAGCAAGGATATTAAACTTTATAATGCAAAATATTTTTATTAGATTAAATATCCAGAAGCAAAATTCATGTTGAGCAGCAGCCCCTGGAGATGATTTTTGCACCTTAACTAATTTTTCCTCTCTTAAAAGTACTGTAGCTTGTTAGAGCAGGTTGTGTAGGTATTCCATTATATTGGAGATAGGTTATTCATTGTTTTAGCTCTGAAACATAATATACCCTTAATATCATTTCCTGAATGGACTTCATTCTATAAGTAACATGAGTGTTAAGGAAAGAGGTTACGCATATTGGGTAATAAGGAGAGGCATGGTACTCCCACCTTTTGTTTTGTTTTGTTTTGTGTACGTACCAAAGCCCATCCGTGGGGTTAAATGCTTAGTTTTGCTGTTGTTTACAACTATGTGCCCAAAACACATACCTGTGATGTTGTTTGCTAATTAATTGGCACTATCAAAATCCCACATTTCACATGAATATTGAGTGGCTTTGCAACAATACTCCTTGATAATGGTTGATAAGTATCATTATACTTGTGAAGGTCTTTTTGTCTCATTTCTGCTGAATAATTTTAGTTCAGTATGATAAAAATAATATTCTTGTTGTTCCAGAACAT
Source organism: Ajuga reptans (assembly GCA_032274785.1). Lineage (NCBI taxonomy): Eukaryota > Viridiplantae > Streptophyta > Magnoliopsida > Lamiales > Lamiaceae > Ajuga > Ajuga reptans. Next base: position 3,771 of record JAUEKW010063420.1, read on the forward strand.
GGTTGTGAATTGAATTGCTTGCCAGTACAACTTATGGAACTACAATAAGTCCAAATATGCCTGCCATTTGGATCTTAAAATCAAGCTATTGAGAGGTCTTTCAGTCGCAGTCAGGGAAAAGTCCATTATCTAAATTTGAGCATTAGTAACTTGGGATGTACGCTTCCTTTGTCAAATTATTTGAAAGGTTTCTCAGATAATTCTAATCATCATATTTTGAGAAAATCTACATACTTAACTTAGGTCGAGAATGTTTGGAAAAAGGAAGTTAACCATTTTGCTTTGTGAATTTGATGGCAGAGAAATCCTCATAAGAAATAGATTACATTTCTGTAGTTTGAAGACTACATAAATAATCAACATAGTGACAACTAAAGCCTTCAAATTCTGGTTGGTTTGTAAAGTTAAATATAAAACTTCGAGAAAAGAAAAATGAAGTTAGACTGTTGAAATCATTATTAAATCTCACTTATGAGTTGGCCTATATAGATTGCTAAGGGGAAGAATGAAGAAGAGTTGTAATGATCTCAACTGCATGAACAAGTTTAAAATTGCTGCAGATCTTATTTTTTCCAATAGCTTCTTTCATATACTATTGGCGAAGATATGATAGTAACTATATAACTAAGAAGCAGATGAGAGATTATCAAAGATAGAGTCCGAAACAGATGGACTTGTTGCTAAAAAATATGGTCAACGTAATTTTTACCATGATAATAAGGGGTATCAAATTCCATTGAGGAGCATGGGAATGAAATTCCAGGATTCACGAAATTGGAAATTTGGTTGTGTCCAGCTGAGTTGCACCTAGCCATTATTGGTAGTAACTGGCATGAAGAAGTCTCTCAGAGACTTCTTTGAATGTAACAGAACCAGGAAAACTGTCATTAGTATCAATCAATACATGGAGGGAAATTAATTAGCTTATTGACTCTTCCATAGGTTGGTAGACTTTCATTTCATCTATGTGTTGTAGTGACTTTAGAGTGGATGTCCTTGTTATTTATCAGTCTTCTTTTTTGTCAATCTCTGTGAAATAACACTTGAAGCATGGCTCTGTCATCCTGACAAACTTTTGTCACACGGTTTTTCATTCCATTGGTTTATTAAACCTTTCTTGTCATCATGGGTGCGTGGAACTTCGCGCTGCATTTTTGGCCGAATAGAAAGATTTATGTCGGTATAGAAGTATAACATTGAGGATATCACTGTTCGGTCAAACCATCTGCCTGGTTAAGCCAGCCCCTGTTTGTTTTGTGAACCTTATCTGACGTAATAATTTGAGGCGAAACACTATTAGTAAACATCCATAAGCGTGAGAAAGAGTTGAGCAAAATGCATAATATTGCATTGGCCATTGTAATTCGTTACACTTTAGATCAAGTTCAACCGATTCTTTTTCATTGGCTTTAACGAAATTGTAGCTTGCTGTTTTCTGAAGAGGCATTTAAATTTTATTCACCATTTCTTTATCTACTACATTACTGAATACAACCATTAGTACATGCAGGGTATTGTTTTCCCCATTAGGCAGAAGTGGGGATTACTAACTTCTCCTCTTACAATATGCTACTCTTTTTGTACCTTCAGATTTTTTATGTGAAATTATGTTCCGACACTTAGCTTGTGTTTTCTGCAATCCAGTTGGAAAAGGAAGCCATTGTTAAAGGAGTACCGGTAGGACATGCTCTTGACATAGAAATCCCTCCACCACGGCCTAAAAGAAAACCCAATAATCCTTATCCTCGAAAGATGAATGTGGGAACTCTTGCTTCCCAGGTTGGAGAGAAAGATGGGAAAATATCAACTCCAGTTTCTTCATCTTGCCATAGTAAGATGACGGTGGCTTTGGAGAAAGAACCTGAGGTATAGGCCAATTTTGTTTTGTTGGCAATCCCACTCTATCATTTTACTTGTCTTGTATGAATGTGTGCAATTTTCCTGCTAAAGAATTGCTCGGGTTCTTCTGTACCTCTTTGTTCTGGTTCCTCTATACCTCTTTGTTCTGGTTCTTCTATACCTCTTTGTATTTAAAAACTTTGATTTTGTTTTTTCTTCTATTATTATTTCTATATCTGGGGGGGGGGGGGGGTTTAATGGCCCAGAAAAGCACAAACTTCAGGAAATTGCAGGAAAACAAAGAAAGAAGAAAGAAAAAGGCATGAACCTTTAGGTTGGTTTGCAACTAAAAGCACCTATGAGTTTTTTAGTGGTACAAAGTCCAGCATGTGCGGCCTAATAGCCAAGTGTGTCATGTTTTAGCATTATGATAAAACATTTCCAAAAACTAAAGGATACTGGATTTCAACAATTTGATAAGCCACTGCTGTTTTGAGTTGAAACACAACCTAAAAAGGTCCTCCACACCCCCCCTGGTGCCCTCTCTCTCTTGTTTGGAAATGTCTGGAAAGTTGATTGTGTTTCTTTCCGCTTATAAACCTTTTCTTCTGTTTGTTTACTTGACTGAAATACCTCCCCCCCCCTGGGATTTCATGTTCTTTTTTTCCAGAAACCTTGTTATGATGGGGAAATAGGAAGCAGTACTGAATACCATGACAATGATAATTGCTCTGAGACTTTCACTCTTCTCAAGACAGCTCCATGTGCTTCCCCATCTTCAGCAAACAATATCTCCTCGGTATCTGACACGTCTAAGAAACCATGTAGTTTTAGGCAGTATGTTCCACTCTCGGAGGAAGCAACTAAACTTGATGAAACTGCTGCATCCCAGGTCACTATCGAAGCCACAGGATCTCAGACAGAGAAATCTGATAACAAACATTCTTTTCAGGATATTCACCCTTTCAAGATTTCAAATGTTGTCAATTCGTACCTTCCACAAGAGAAATCCGTGCATAGTAAAAGAATCGATGAGCCAAAAAAGTCTGACAATGCTGACACATTGCAAACAGCTGATGTGCAAGCCTCACAAAACTACCCTCGCCATGTCCCTGTGCATATTCTTAATGGGAGCTTGGGACTGAGTGCGTGCAATATCTCCCCTGACATCTCATATACGGATTCTATGTTTTGTCAAATGGGTGGAGTTCATGGACATCAAAATGTATTCATGAATCCAGCTGCATCTGCTAATTCTGAACTTTACAGTAATGCATCAAGATCTTCCGTTCATCAGTCATTTCCTAGTTACCATCCAGTCTTCAATACAGTCCGGAACCAAGATGATTACCACTCATTTCCTAGTTACCATCCAGTCTTCAATACAGTCCGGAACCAAGATGATTACCACTCATTTGTACAAATGTCAACCACGTTTTCCAATCTCATCCTATCTACTCTATCACAAAATCCTGCAGCCTATGCTGCAGCTAGCTTTGCAGCCACCTTGTGGCCTTCTGTGAATATGGAAGCTCCGGTTGAACAATCTACTCAATCAAGGCCAATAGGCACAGCTCCTAGCATTGGAGCAATTGCTGCAGCTACTGTAGCAGCTGCAACTGCGTGGTGGACCGCCCACGGCCTACTTCCTTTATGTGCTCCAATTCATCCTTCTTTCACATGCTCTCCATTATCTGCGACTCCAATGGATAGCAGCCATGATAAAGCTGTAAACAGCGAAAGAAGAGATAACAGTCCTGGCTCTGCCTCGGGAGACCAACAACTGGACCCAGAATGCTCTGAGGCTCTGCATGAACAGCACTCACTTTCAAAGTCTCCAACTCTATCATCATCAGATTCCGATGAGAGTCAAGGTGCAAAGCTGAATGTCGGTTTAGTCGTTTCTGAAACAGCAAAAGTTGATGATGCAGCTGAGCTGGACGATGCGAACAAGTCCAAGAACAAAAAGCCAGTGGACCGTTCCTCATGTGGGTCCAACACACCTTCTAGCAGTGAAGTAGAAGGCGATGCTTTAGAGAAGGATGCAAAGGGAAACGAGGAAAAGGTTATGGAAGATAATAAAGAGGAACCTGAAGAACTTGACGCAACTCATCCTTTTGGTGACCCATTTAGTCGACGTTGTAGAAGCAGCACCACCAATGTTAATGACGCTTGGAAAGAAGTCTCACAAGGGGTAATGGACAATTCTGCCTCTGTAAATAGAGTGTTCATGAATTTTTGTTGGTGTTTATATATTCATTTCATGTCATCTATCAATTTTTGTATGCAGGGACGACTTGCATTTCGGGCGCTCTTCACTAGACAAGTACTGCCCCAGAGTTTTTCACCTCCTCATAAGGGCAAGAAAAACTGCAATAAGGATGAAAATGGACTAGAGTTTGACCTTAACGTGAAGACATGGGACATTGGTTGTCCCCAGAAACAAGGCATGGAAGACACTGCGTCTTTGATCAGTGAAAACAAGGAAGAGGGACTACTGGCACTAGGACTTGGACAAGGTAATCTTAAGGTGCGACGAACTGGATTTAAACCTTACAAGAGATGCTCAATGGAGGCAAAGGATTGTAGGGTGTCGGCCAACGGTCACGATGAAGAGAAATGTCCCAAGAGACTGCGATTGGAAGGAGAGGCCTCTACTTGATCTTTCAGTATGACATTATATCCCTAAAGATGCCTCTCTGATGTCTAATGCATTTTTATTCAAGTTAATTGTCTATTATGTTGGAGTCATAATATATTATTTATCCAAAGACCAATTTACTTTTCTCATGTGGTAGTTGTGTGCTGTTTAGGACACCATGCAAATGGAATGACCTAAGATTATCCTCAGTTTTAATGGACCCTGATAACAGGGAATCTATATGCTCTGCAATCAAAATCTCTCTTTTTTTCATTATTCTCTCTGTTACTTTTGATGCTTGTACGACATATTTAACAAGATTGAAGGTGGCAGCTGGTATTTTGCACTTGTAGGAAATAATTCCATGAGATACGTTAGTTCGCCGACAGATTTTTGTAATGATATTGGTGAACAAGAACAATGACGTTGACCTACCATATCAGAATTTGCAATGCGGATCATTTGAACGGTGTCGAGTCACAGGAATGAACTGGAATTCGGTTAACTATTTGTTGATCAGTGGAATGGTTTAAACCGTAATTGGAACCTTTTTTGACAGGTTGGGTTAGAGTTCAAATAAGGATTTTTAGACTTTCAAGATCAGTTTGCTGTTTAAATATAAAAGTCAAGATCGGATCATTTAATGGTTAGTTTGTCAAACTTCTTGTTAGATCAGTTCGCTGTTTAAAAGAGTATTCTGTTTCAGATGTGCTTCCATCTTCCACGATTTTCAATTTCAACCCTTCAAAATTCGCAACAGGAAGAGGCTATTAAGAACAGTAGTATCAGGTCAGGGTGCCTCAATCAAGTGATACAGAAGATACTATTATATATATTAGCAGGTTTATGGCATATAGTATAATATGTCATTTATTTAGTAGGGTGTATGTCATATAGTATAACATATCATTCGTTTGGTAGGGTGTATTATATGTCAGTATTATTTACTCTCATATGTTTGATAACCTATACAACATTATAGTTAAGGCAAGATAACCAAAAGAATGTACATTTATACTCTCCACCTAATAAAAGACAGTATAATTAAGGCAAGATAACAAAAAGAATGTACATTTTATATGCTCCACCTAATAAAACAACATCAGAAGTGTATTTTGAGACAATGTTTTAGAGAGAAAATTTCTTATCATAGTTAATGTAGCAACATGTATAAGGTATATGACCAAATTGGCCGGATTACTTACAGGGGTTTGTGCAGTGTTTTCTACCAGACCTTATTTTAGTAGCAACATGTATAAGGTATATGACCAAATTGAGTGTTTTCTATCAGACCTTATTTTAGTAGCAACATGTATAAGGTATATGACCAAATTGACCGGATTACTTACAGGGGTTTGTGCAGTGTTTTCTACCGGATAACCCCTATAAGGACTATCAAATAAATGTTGAAGTCTGATTATACATATACTCACCTCTTATATGGGCTATCAAATCAAAGAGTACAAAACTTTGCCCAAGATAAGTCGTACCCAAGAGTGGACAAATAATGCTTGTCCCAGGCCAGACGTTGATTTTCTTGTGAAGATCAGGATTTGATCCTCATTCTCCATATCACTACTAAAGATAGATTTTAGAAATTGATACTAATGAATATACATACATATTTTCCGTCCAAGACCCATTGACAGAAAACCATGAGTTGAAAATATGATAATTTTAAAGAAAAATTACAAATAACCATCTTAACTTTAAGTGTTTTTGCTATATAAACTTTTTTGTTGTTGTAAATTATGATTTTGAACAAATCTCAATCATTGATTGTGTAATTATTGACGACTGAGATTTCTCTCAAATGATAATTTGTAACAAAATCATAAAGGTAGTTTGTAATTTTCCCTAATTTTGGATGAACGTACACTATTAGTATACTTACGGGCCTAAACCCATCTGAGTTCGTTAGCATGAGGCCCAAGGTGAAATTCTGTATCTCGAACTTGCTGAGACAGGGACGTAAAATCACATGTCGCGGGCGGGGGTTCCGAGTTCCACCTCCGTCACGCCCGCAATTTGCACATTTGCAGAGGTATTGTTGCATCCCATTCCACAGACCAATCGTCTTCCCTTCTCTCTCTCCAATGCCCTTCTCCCTTCATTATCTCTCTCTCCCCCTTCACTCTGCAACTCTACTCTACCATGTCTTCTCTCCTCCATTTCTTCTTTCTATTTACTTCATTACTGTCCACCAAATCATCATCAATACCTCAGAACCAAAATAATAAATGCGGTAGCTTCGAAATACCATTCCCCTTTCACCTGAATACCACGAATTCCTCCTCCTCGTGCGGCCGTATACTTTCAGATGCTTTCTCCCTCTCTTGCATAAATTCCTCCTCCCTCTTCCTCAACCTCGCTTCTCAGACCTACCGCGTACTCCAATTCTTCCCCGACGGCGTATTGGTAGATTTCCCCAACACGTCCACTTGTCGCCAGTACAACGACTTGAAGTCCTTCCCCTTCTCCGGCGACCAACACTTCGGAATCGCCACCGACAATGTGCTTGATTTGTATGATTGTGAGGACTCCTCTCTCTGCAAAACAGACTGCGAGAGGAATTTAATGCCTGCTTGTGAGGGACGAGCTGCTGGCGGCTATCCTTCTTGTTGCTACCCACTCTCCGACCGCACGTCTTGGCGATCCGGCGATAGCTTATCAAAATTTTCGCAATATGGTTGCAGGGGATTTTCTTCCTGGGTTACTTTGCCTGGGAGCAGAATGGGGAAGCGCGGTGTCAAATTGGAATGGGCTGTTCCTGGGAACTCAACGGCTTGTGCTGCCAATGCTGACGCCGTTAATGCTACCACCGTTACCTCGGGGATCAGGTGCCAGTGCGCTGATGGATTCGTCGGCGATGGCTTCCTTGGTTGCCTCAAGTGTGAGTTCTCCGTCCTGTATATGTTGTTATCAATAATGTAGCAAGAAATATCGTTGTGGTATATAATTTTTGAGGAAACTGAAATAAACTAAAGTATTATTACATTGTTGATGTTGAAGTGCAACGTGCATTTAGCAATAGTATGAACTAAAATATTTATATGGGTATGCTATTTGAGTATTGCCTCTTGTTCGTTGTATTCATTTTGAAAAAAACTTGAATATACAGAGATGTTGTTCGACTAACAAAAAGGATTTGGTCGGGATTCATAAATATTGATCCTTATAGTTAATATTTTTGAATCTGCATGCACTTATTAGATAATCCCAGAAATCATCTTTGTTTTCTTCTGATCATTGGAATGTTGTTTTAGCTTTTGCAAAATCTTTTTCCTCTTCGAGTTTAGCATTTCTTACCACTTGTCGACCTCAACGTGACTAGTTCTCTATCTAAAAGGATATTCTCTAGTTTTATTGATTCTTGTATTGTATTTGATTGTCATAAACCATACATTCCTTCCTGATTAAATGTATTAGCTGGTTGCTCAAGGAAATGGTCGAGTTCCCCTGCTTTTCTTTTATCGAACTTTCATGATCCATAACAGTTATGTGACGTGTGCACAATTGAATTTGTTTTTACTTTTTCTGGACATACCTTCATCCATTTTCACGTGTCTTTGATAGCTTGCTTCAAGGATGGAAAGGAAGTTCATGGCAATGATTGTTATCAGAACAAGCATGGAAGAAAGAAGGCGATAATTTTAGCTGGTATGTAAATGAATGGTTCTCTACGTTTTCTTGATACGAAGACTTATCTAGAGAATGTTTCTCTTCAAATGCGTGCCCAATTATTAACATCGACATTTCTTCAAGTCTTCTACAGATAATTTTCAGTTGCATGAATATTTTTCTGAAGTGATTTTGTGATGCATGCAGGGGTACTAACCTCGGTCATCGCTGTAGTCTCCTTGTTGGCTTTTTATCTTATGAAACGCAATATTAGATCAGATAATTTTGTCCCTGATAAACCCCATTGCCGCAGTTTATCACAGAAAGCTCCTAGGTCCCGGTTATTTACATACCACGAACTCGAAGAAGCCACCAAAGGGTTCGGCGATGCTCAAAAGATACTCGACAGCCCTACGACCACACTGTATGCTGGAGTTCTTACAGGCGGGTCCCACGTGGCCGTTCAAAGGGTGCAGTACTGTGAGTCCGAAAGAGACCTTATCCGTGTTCTGTTCAGACTGGAGACTCTGTCCGCTGTTCCACACAGAAACATGGCCCACATTATCGGATGGTCTATTGACTCCGGCCACAGCCCCCTGGTTGTCTACAAGTACCCCGAAAATGGGACCTTCAAAGACCACTTGTCTGGAGCCGGAGATGGCATGAATACCCCTCCTCTTGACTGGTACAGAAGACTGAATATCGCTGCTCAAACTGCAAGTGTTCTCGCATTTCTCCACCACGAAATCTCTCCCCCGATCTTCCATCATGACCTACAATCCGGTTGCATCTTTCTAGACGCGGATTTCTCCGTGAGGATTTCTGGTTTCGACCTTCAAAGCGAGATGTTCGATTCCAGGAGGAACGATGTGCACAGCTTCGGCTTGGTCCTTCTAGAAATGATCACAGGCAACACAATGCAGGTGAATAATTCGACAACGAGCATTTTGCAGAAGATAAAGAAGGGAAAGTTGGAAGAGATGGTGGACCCCAGTCTGTACTACCACGAGCAGCCGCCGTATCGGAGGGAGCAGATTGAGATAATCGCGGATCTGGCGATGAGGTGTTTGCTGTTTGGGGTGGACGGCAAGCTGAGTATGGGAGATGTGGTGAGGGAATTGGTACACATGACGAAAGATGGTAACGTGGAACGGGGAAGTAGCCGGAGAGGGGGGCCGGATTTGGAGGAAACGTTTTCGAATTCGAGTCTTCTCCAGATGATATCCATGTCACCAGATTCTAT